>NW_020717079.1:114337-125281 GCF_900518725.1 Notechis scutatus | reverse complement strand
AGTTGGAGTGTTTGAATCCTGGCTGGAGAATTCTGGGAACTGAAGTCCATGCATTTTTAAGTTGTCAAGTTTGAAAACCTTGGACTAGTTTGAGGTGAGATTTAAAGGGGAAGGAGAAAATCTGTGACCTATAACAGAGTCATTGCTCTGGTTTTGGACCCCAGCCTCAAAAATTACAGTTTTGTTTTATAAAGGGAAACTTTGTATTAAAAATTACTCAAAATGAAGGAAGTGATGAATGGCAACTTAGTTCGAAAAAGTTGTTACACTGGAGTGATCTAGTTAGGCTCTCCAATAATTTTTATGTGATGTTGAAATACAGTGTAAATATTTTCAAAAATAAACACTTCTACATTTCTGGATATCGAGGTCTGTGTGATTAATTTTGGGAAAGGAAAGGGAACCATTTCTGATCGTCATCTTGCCTCCAAAATTCAGTACAGGGATCCCAATGGTTCGTTTTCCCAGTTGGGAATGGTTATGGGCAGCCAGTCCACTACTTACAACCATATTGGAACAACATGACCACCATGGTCCCAAGTCATAATGGTTGTAAATCTGCTCGTTAGGCAATGTGGTACTCATAAAATGACCTCTGGTCATTCATTTAGTGACCGTTTAAAGTTACAATGGCACTGAAAAAGGCGACTTATGATCAGTGGTGGGATTCAAATTTTTTTACTACCAGTTCTGTGGCGTGGCTTGGTGGACATGGTTTGGCGGGCGTGGCATGGCTTGGTGAGCATGGCAGGGGAAAAGTTACTGCAAAATCCCCCTTCCGTCCCCACCCCACTAACCTGCTTTCCAGCTCTGTTCTCCTGTGCAGGGCAACCAAAGGAGACCCAGCCAATCAGCTGGGACTCAATGGGAGGCAGGGAATAGATGTGGGCGGGGCCAGTCAGAGGTGGGATTTGCCGGTTCTCTGAACTACTCAAAATGTCTGCTACCGGTTCTGCAGAACTGGTCAGAACCTGCTGAAAACCTCTGCTTATGACCCTTATTCAAACAACTATTGTAGTCACATGATCAAAGTTTGGGAACTTGGCAACGGACTTGAATTTATGACGGTTGCAGTGTTCTGGGTCACATGATCCCTTCTTGCGACCTTCTGACAAAGTCAATGGAGAAGCCAGATTCATCTAACGAATGTATTATTAATTGAACAACTGCAATGATCCACTTACCACCAACTGTGGCAAGAAAGTTGTAAAATGGGGCAAAACTCCCTCAACAAATTTCCCACTTAACAACCTAAATTTGGGGGTCAATTTTGGTCAGGTCATTAGTTCGAGAACTACCTGAAAATGCTATTTATTGGCATAACTTTTTTTTTTAGGTAATACATTTTTATTTCAAAGAGAAGTTACTACATATAAAATAAATCCCTGCGAAGGCAATAAAAAAACAAAAAGTTACAGACTAAGGGGGGAAAATAAAGAATAAAAAAGTTTGCACAACATGTTTAGAATCAACATTAAATATTGATCACACGTCGTGTGAATGGTTTAATGTTGAAAAATATTTCTCAGATGCATCTAATAGATTTCCACACACACACACACAGTGGGTCTACAAACAATTACGAACCTTCTTGATTAATGAAGCTTCTTGAAACAGAAGCAAAATGTCTTCTTCAAATTAAAAACAGTCTAGTTGCCTTTTGAAAAATCACCTTTGAGATAAGGATGAAGTGGATGGCTGAGAATCTTGACAGACAATTCTCAAATCATAGCTTTTGTCATAACTGTCATTAAGTGGGGTCATATGATTGACACTACAAAGGACATCCACCTGTTGGTTGTCCTCTTTTCTGTCCTTCCGTATTTCCAAACAATTCATGGGTCTTTGTTTTGATTGACTGGTCATATTCTGTCAAGTCAGTGTTGAACCTTACCAGCCACATGGAAGCACCTGATGATCTGTCCCCACCCTGAATCCTCAACTCTTCTGATGCTGCCCTTAGCACCACCATAACTGAGTCCATCCACTCTGCTACTGGTTGTCTTCCTCTTCCTCCTCTTTCTTCTCCTCCTCTTCCTCCTCCTCCTCCTTTTCTTCTCCTTCCCCTCCTCCTCCTCCTCTTGTTCTTCCTCCTCCTCTTCTCCTCTTCCTCTCCTCCTCTTTTCCACACCCACCCCGGCCATGCCCACCCCCAGCCCCCCACAGTCAAACACAACCCTGATGCAGCCCTCAATGAAATCAAGTTCGATACCCCTGTTGTAGATGACTCCTATTTTTCCTTCTGGGGTTGTTAGGGTTCTTGAGTCGACTTGCTTTGATGATCTCTTAAAGTGGTTTTCTTGGCTGTCCATCAGTGGTGGTATGCTACCGATTCGGCCCGGTTCTGCCAAGCCGATAGTGGCGATGAGTGCTGCTGGGACCACCTGCGCTCCCATGCTCACTTTTCTGCTTTTGAAGCGCAGCTGCTTTGCGCGGCACAGAAAAGTGCCCCGCGGCAGCTGCTGAAGGGACTGGGAGAGTGCAGGGTTGCAGGAGGTGGAGTTGGAACTGCGCAAACCCCTCTTCATCTGGACAAAGTGCATGTTGTGTGCATGCGCGCAAAGCACACCCACCGAACCAGTGGTAAAAGTTTTTGAATCCCACCACTGCTGTCCATGTATCCTCAGAAATCTTCTTCAATTCCAGTCTTTAAAAACGTCAATACTTCTTCAAAATCCAACTTTCCCTTCTATAGAGAGTCATGAGGAATAGAGACAGTTCCCAACAAAGTGAGAGTCCTTGGTTTTTGTTTTTGTTTTTAATGAAGCTTTTAAGTTGCACAAAAATTTCCAAGCTGCTGATAAGTCAGTAAAACATAAGAAACTTCCTGAAAGAGGAATATTTTGTATTTCTCTGTAGAGACTCCTGTAGGCGTCAGATGTTTTCCTCAGGTCATTAATTTTTAATTGTTAATTTTAATTAGTTTAATAATTGTGAATTGCTCAAACAAGGCTGTTACAATCTCAGCAGATAAAAACAGAGTTAAAATGTTATCCGGCCAGAACAAAAATAACATTTGACAGTTAGAATGTTATTTTTTCACTTCTTAAAATAATCATTATTGCTTTTAAAATAATAATACAAATAGGAAAAAAAAATGGAACAAAACACAAAGATGTGTACATTATAAAAATACTTTTCCTATGCTATATTATTTTATGGGGAAATCTTAACATTAAAAATTGGGGGAAAGGTGGTGATATAGAAAAATTGGATGAAAGCAGAAATACTGACTTGGCAGAAAAAACATGAATTTTTAATATATTGCACTGAGACAAATATCATTCTGTCTTCATTCTGTGTTCATAACTGCAACCTGTAATAGATATGACCATAGATGGTCATAAAAGCAGATCACCTGCATGACTGACAAGATTTTTATCAACTTTTTTGCAGTCATTAAGCAAATACCGCAGTCATAAACGAACCACCCTGTATAGTCATTAAGAAAATTAGTGCTTTGCTATGAATTGCTTTTACTGAAAACCTGGAAGTAAATGCTGGTTTGTAATTTTAAAAAACATCATAAAATGTAATAATGTGATCACAGGGCACTGCAAATGGCAGTAAATGCACCCGGTTGCTAATTGCCTGAAGACAGTTATATAACCAGAGAGAGGCCATTATCAGAATTTCAAATCCTGGTTATAAGGGATGTCCGTCATAACTGAACAGCCACGAAGCAGCCGGTCATAACTCAAGGACTATCTATAACATCATCATAATCATCATCATCATTGTTTAACAACCCCATAATCCCTTGTGGGGTAAAGTCTGGGTAACTGAATGGAGCTAGCAAAGTGTTTACTGTCCGCTTGTCCTTCCTGTCACCAATGAGGAGTTTTGCTCAGCAGATAGATTCTCAGTGTGCCCAGCAAGAGAAATATCTGCCTCTACCTAGGATCAAACTCACAGCCTTCTGACTATGAGGCAAGAACTCCATCTTTAGGCCACCGTATCACTCCAAAGACTGTCTATACCAAGGCTGAGGAGTTCTGTGAGTTGAAGTCCACAAGTCTTAAAGTTGCCAAGGTTGGAGAACCCTGATCTATACCATGGCTTGCAAAATTAAAAACTTATAAAGAACCTGAATCACTGGACAGAGGGTGCAAAACTTTCCAAGGGCATTCTTGATGGTGACAAAAATCACCCTAAACCATGGTTAGAACCATGAACACAATGCAACAATATATTCAGAGAGTTTTGATGTAAAAAGGGAATAGGGGGCGTGCATAAGCGCACCATCGTGCCTACCGTCCCTGTCCTATTGTTTCTCTTATTCTTTTATTTTTCTTATATGTACTCATTTCATGTATTCACAACTATGTATACACTTATTATCTTGTAAACAATTGGCAAATCAAATAAATAAATAAATTCTTAACATGGGAACAAAAGGAACCCTATTGTAATACTTGCTGGCCCTGACTAATATATTGTGCAGCCCTGAGAAACATTCTTAGATCTGGACATTGATTCAAAGCTTTTCTGATCACACATTGGTTCCTTGTAAAGCTGTAAACCAGTGTTTTCAATCTTGCAATTTGAAGACGTATGGACTTCAAGTCCCAGAATTCCTGAATTCTAGGAGTTGAAGTCCACAATCTTCAAGCTGCCAAATTTGAAACACTGCAATAAATCAAATATCTCAACAGCAGATCTAACAAGCAGATCAAACAATAGGAATATGAACTTCAGAGTGGCTTAATTTAATTGCAGTTCTCAGTTTCACTGTCGCTCCTTGGAGAGAGTTGTAAATGGACATTTCCACTCCCATCCCTACTGCTTCCTAATAAATGCAGCAGGAATCAGTTTCTTGCCTGCAGGATCTTTCGCAACACCCTCTTCATTCTTTGCTGGGATCTGTTTCCCGAGCTTTGCAGAACTTTTATCAGCTGCCAAAGACAGTGCTGTTTTTTTGTTCTGACCTAGGCTACACAAAATCACGAAGCAGATTCCTTGTCCGAGGAAAAACCCTTTTTATTAGGCTAATGTGAATTCCTATCATTCACATCCAGCAAAGTCTTGGCAAACAGTCTTTCAGGGTTGCAACCACAGACCTTATCAGGCTTGGAGAGTTGCCAGGCCGATAGCTTCCAAGCGCAATGCTGTACAAGGAAGTATTTGGCAAGGAGTCTCTGTGAGTCAGGAACAAATCGTCACCCTAATGAATTAAGCTAATTGTCTCCTGCAAACACCCCTCCCCTTT
This sequence comes from Notechis scutatus, assembly GCF_900518725.1. The sequence continues at coordinate 120,072 of NW_020717079.1, read as the reverse complement.
CACTCCTCTCTATTCCCTCTGGGAGGGGCCATTCACCGTCCACCTGTGCCCTTACTCCCGAGTCGACCCTTGTTCCTTAACAGTTCCCTTCTCCTGGCAGCTCTGTGCATGTGCACACTGGGAACAGGCTCCAGCTGTTCTTCTTCCCCACTGATCTCCAACTCCGAAGGCAGCTGATAACTGTTGGGCGGCCCTGGCCCCATCTCTGCCTCTGACACAGAGCAGCCATCAGAGCCATGAGGTGTCTGCACAGCAAATAAGTCATTTAATTCCCTATTGTTCTGGCCTCCATTGTAAAAGGGGTGTCTCCAGGGAGATTAAAAGCTACGACTTTGCAGTACAATGCACAGATGACTCGGCCCATCTTAGGGGATGACTTAGCATTCATGAGCACAAGTAGATCTCGACTTACAACGGCACTGAAAAAAATGGAGTTATGGCCATTTTTTTCACACAACCTTTCTAGCATCCCTACAATCGTGAGATCAAAATTCGGACACTGGGCAACTGACTCATACTTATGACGGTTGCAATATCCTGTGGTTATGTGATCCCCTTTTCTGATCTTCTGAAAGCAAAGTCAATGGGGAAGCCAGATTCACTTAACAACCAGGTTACCTACTTATCAACTGCAGTGATTCACTTAACAACTGTGGCAAGAATGGTTGTAAAATGGGGCAAAATTCATTTTAACAAATTTCTCATCAACAACAGAAATACTGGGCTCAACTGTAGTCGTAAGTTGAGGACGACCTGTATAGTGAAATTTAGCAAAGGCAGAAATTCTATAACGGTGATAATGTCAGAGAGAAAAACCGTATAGTTTATGATGATTAAAGCGAGCCAGAATTCAAAGAGGAAAAAGTTCCCTATAAATTTCCTATATATTCCCTCCATAAATAAGATTTATCTAGATAATTTATGATTATATAATTTTACACATGCTCAAACACATGCTACTAGACAACTCATGCCCATTGGGTCATGTTATATTAGTGGCAAAGTTGTGAACAATAATAGTAAAATATTAAAAAAAACATTAAAATTCCAAACCTCTCTGTTAATAAACTGTTATTGAAATCCGCTCGTAGAAATTTTGTCACGGCATCTTATCAATCCCCAGTCAATGAAGCCAGTTTTTCCTTGAAACATTCTCCACTATTGGAGCCTAATTAAATATTACAGCAAAATCTTTATAACTGCTATGGCTTCTATTTCCCAGAGCTCTATTGATCGCTATAATGATAAAAAAGGAGCTTAAAAAGAGCATGATTCAGATCATGTGAGTTGGGCAGTCAATTTTCCGTTTGCAGCACCATGGTGCCTAAATTTTGCATTTTTCTCTAAAGTGTTCTGAAAGACCTGTACCCCTACAAGTGAAACTTTCAAGGAGAGACTGGACTGCCATCTGTCAGAAATGACGTTAGGGTTTCCTACTTAGGCATGGGATTGGATTAGATGACCTACAAGTTCCCTTCCAACTCTGATTATCTCTTATTTGAAAGCTTCTTTCTTCCTTTTTATCCTGAGTTCTTGTATCTGGCCAGGTTTCTGGCTGAGTTCACAGACACTAGCAACAGTTTATGGCTTGTTATTCCCTGAATATTTCATGAAACCAACCCACAAACAAGGCTTTCGTTTCTCCATCTTATTTTCAGCAACTTGAGGAATCGTTCCGAATTTCTCTCCTCTGCGGAGCTAAACCTTGAATGTATTCAGTCAGTAACCTTTATGGCTAATGAATTGCTAGCATTAATGAAAAGGGACAGGAAAAAAGAAGATGGAATTGAGGTAGGAAGGAAGCGTATCTTCAATATGTGGGTTTTTGTTCTGGTTTTTTTTTTAGCTTTCACTCTCTGCCTGACTGTCCAATTCTATTTCCCCTAACATTTTTACCAAGCCTTTAATTGGATTCCCACAACCAAGGAGCAGTTTATCATTCCAGGCGGTCCTTGAAAGATTTCCCACCAGAATTCAGAGCTGAGGATTGTTTGGTGGAAAGCAAGGCTGAGCAACATCCAACTTCTTTTGTTGCAAAGTATTTTCACCCATCTTTCTGCAGTAAAATAAATTTTAGAAAAGAAAAGGGATTCTCTCAAGTCCTCGAATCATTTTGTAGGCCAGTGTTTCTCAACTTGGAAACTTTAAGATGGATGGACTTCAACTCCCAGAATTCTGTGCAGACTGGGGGATTCTGGGAGGTGTGTTTTTTTTAAACCATCCTTCCATTCAATGGTGTATCGGTTGGGTACATATCTCTTGTGCTCATAATCATATTATCATACATTTCTTATTTGTTTATATTTATAATCATTCTAATCAATATTTTATATCACACTTATCAATAGTTATATTATCATTATCATTATAATTATTGTCTTTCAAGAATATATTTCATCTTTTATTTAGATTATATTCATTTTATTACTCAGTCTAATTCAATCAATTATATTATACTATTATTACATATTTCAATTTCTTACTCTTCTGTCTAGCCATTCATAGAATAAATTCCAAATTTTATAATACTCTTTTTCTTCCTGTTCTCTAATTGCCATTGTCAATCTACTCATTTCTGCACATTCCAGTATTTTCTTTATTACTTTTTCTTCCATCAGAATTTTTCCAATTTTGTGCAAATACAATTCTAGCTGCTGTTAATACATTAATAATCAAATACGATATCTCTTTATTGTAGCCTTCAGGCAAAATTCCCAATAGAAATGTCTCTGGTTTTAAATCTATGCATTGTTTTGTCATTTCTTCCAACCACATGTGTATTCTAGTCCAATATTTTTTAGCGTCAATGCATGTCCACCACAAATGGTAATATGATCCAAGTGTCTGATGACATTTCCAACACTTCACCAATTTATCTTTAAACATTTTTGCAATCCTCACTGAGGGTAAGTGCCACCTGTAAAACATCTTATACCAGTTGGGAATTCTGGGAGTTGAAGTTCACTCTTCGTCAAGCTGCCGAAGTTGAGAAATACTGATCTAGACAATTACAGACATTCCTCAAGTTACGGCCATTCATTTAGTAACTGTTTAAACCACCCAGAAAAAAGGTGGCTTATAAATGGTCTTTGCACTCATAGCATCCCCATGGTCATATGATCAACATTTAAATGCTTGGCAACTGGCACGTAGATATTGTCAACTCATAAAACATTTCTATGCTTGCTTTAGAGTTGCCATGAATGGGAGGGGGAGAAATTTGAAAGAGCAGTGCTGCAGTTTAAAACCAAACGTGTTTCGTTGGAGAAGAGGGGTAGGGTGGGAAAACAGGGTCATAGGTGATAGTGAATTACATGTCTCAGAATCTGCTGACAGGTTCACTCCCAATAAATCCTTTGAAGTTTTTGAAGCTTGGCTCAGAGGCTCATGATTATTTATTTATTTTTATAAATAAATTTTATTAATTTTACAATTAAAACAAGCCAACAACACATACACAAATGAAAGGAAAGAAAGAGAAAGAGATCTTACAAACTGTGGAAAATGAGAATGTTTTTAATTGCTTTCTATTCTTTCTGTCTCTTCTTTTCGTTCTTTTTTCTTTTTCTTTCTCTTTCTTTCCAGAGGCTCATGATTTAATTAGGGCAACTGACAGAATCCTGACAGCCAGCCGACTCTGAGACACGTACTTCACTATCACCTATGACCCTGTTTTCCTCCCTCCACCCCTCTGGGTGTATCATAATTCATATTCTCCAATGAAGCACGTTCATAGCTGAGAGTCATCAATCACGTTCTCCAATGAGAGATTTTCAGTGGCAAAAAAAGAGGGAGGGTTTCTAAAACCGGGTGCGATTCACTTAATAACCTCCTCACTTTGCAACAAAGCCAAGAGTGGTTTTCATTGAGGAGTATCTCTGTGGTAACAGTTACGGGTGGGTCCTTGATTTATGACCGCAATTGAGCCCAAAATTTCTGTGGTTAAGTGAGACATTCATGAGGTGAGTTTTGCCTTGTTTTATACCACACTTGTTAAGTGAATACCTGCGGTTGATAAATTAGTAACCCGGTCGTTAAGCGAATCTGATTCCCCCATTGCTTGTCTGGCGGTCACAAAAAGGGATCATGTGTGATGACCCGGGGCGTGGCTCAAAAATAACAAAACCACAAAAGTAGATAAGTTCCCTTTGATATCCCCAACTTGGCCCCCAATGTCCAGTTATCCTCTGCTGGAGATCAAACTCTTCCAAAAACAGTCCACAAAGGAAAAAATGCGGTCCGAACCCAAAGTACAGATAAATTAGAAATAAAAAAACCAACAGAAACCCTGCTGAAGTAATTAACACGGCAGGCCAGGATAATAAATTGCAGACTTCCAAAAGATAACGTAGCACACACAGTTGGGAGGACGCCAAAACTCAGATAAGCCTCAACAAAGATAATGCACGCTTTGCTTCCAGCAAGGAGCTGTGTGCAAACGCCCTTCTTATATCCTGTTCTCCTAAATGCAACCAATGAAAGGGACCAGGGCCCTTTTCTCTCCCGTAAGCCACGTTGCTCCCTTCTCTGTTCCTCCCTGCGTGCCTTAGGATGAAGAAGGGGTGGCCCTGGGTCTTCCTCTACACACCCAGCCAGACTGTGCCCTTCCCCCATTTCTTTTTATTTTTTTTATTTTATTTTTTTTATTTGTCAATCGCTTACAAGATAATAGGTATAAGTATATACATAGTTATGAATACATGAAATGAGTACATATAAGAAAAATAAAAGAAACAATAGGACAGAGACAGTAGGCACGTTGGTGAGCTTATGCATGCCCCCTAGAGACCACTTAGGAAAGGGGTGAGGTCAATAGTAGACAGTCTAAGGTTAAAGTTTTGGGGGTTTGGGGAAGAAACCACAGAGTCAGGCAGAGTATTCCAGACATTGACCACTCTGTTGCTGAAGTCGTATTTTCTGCAATCAAGTTTGGTGCGGTTAACCTTGAGTTTGTATCTGTTGTGTGCTCTTGTGTTGTTGTGGTTGAAGCTGAAGTATTCATTGACAGGTAGGACATTGCAATGTATGATTTTATATACCATACTTAGATCAGACCAAAGACGGCGTAATTCAAGGTTTTCTAGGTCTAGAATTTCAAGTCTGGCGGCATAAGGTATTCTGCAACGAGTAGAGGAGTGGAGAACTCTTCTTGTGAAATATTTCTGGACTTTCTCAACTGTGCTAATATCAGATACGTAATGTGGGTTCCAGACAGATGAGCTGTATTCAAGTATTGGTCTAGCAAATGTTTTGTATGCTCTGGTTAGTAGTGTGATATTACCAGAGAAAAAGCTACGTAGGATTAGGTTAAGAACTCTTGATGCCTTTTTGGCTATGTAGTTACAGTGGGCTCTAGCACTTAGGTCATTAGAAGTGAGTATTCCAAGGTCCTTTACAGAGTTTGGATCATCAACAAGGTCTTGACTATTCAGCTTGTATTTTATTTTCTGATTTTTTTTGCCAATATGTAAGACAGAGCATTTATTTGTTGAGATTTGAAGTTGCCATTTGTTTGACCATTCTGATACATAGTCAAGGTCTTTTTGAAGGGTTAGCAGTATTGTCCGTGGTGTTCTTCTACAGCCACCGGAGCCAAACTCCCACTCCCTGTCAGCTGCTCAATCTCCCCCTCAGAATCAGACTCCAACAAGAGCATGACATCATGTGACCCCAGGACCCTGCAACTGTCATAAATATGAGTCCGTTGACAAGCAACTGTTGTAAGTGGAGAACTC
>NW_020717079.1:92142-111491 GCF_900518725.1 Notechis scutatus | reverse complement strand
ACTGTATTTTTACTACTACTCAACTTGAAGAACTTTGGGAAACTATTAGAAAACAATCTTATTCAGAGACATATTGATTGTAGTTAAAGTGTTTTAATTCAGCGAGTTTTGCTCTCTTTCAAAAACCCAGCGTGCTTTGAACATCTTGTTACAGCCTATTGTTTACAGAGTAATAGCAGCAGCAATCAGAGCAATAAATTCCTCCCACCCAGTAAATCACAGCTGCTAGCAAAACAATTAACCCTTTCCTTGCAGACTCTCAATACTACCTCATTACTTTAATCAAACACTGATTAATTCGTTACCTCAAAACTTACAACTTTTCTACCTCATCACCTCTATCAATGATTAGATAACCAATTTCTATAAAATATTTCATTAATGGTTTAATTGATTTATTGTTTTAATTGATTAGTGTGATTAGAGTGTTTAGTGCAAATAGTGTGATTACTGATTAGTTTAAAAGATCAAGATTCATGTAATTTAATTGATTAGTAAAATCAGTGCTTTAGTGAATTTAATTGAACAGTGTGATTAATGATTAGTGTAATTAATTGATTAGGCTGATTGTTGCTTAGGAAAATTATTTGACTAGAGAGATTACTGCAATTGATTGATTGATGTGATATTGGCTATATTGATTACCCAAAATTGTTTCCATTAATTAATTTAATCAACGTACCATCTTAACAAACCTACCATGCCAAGAAAAAAATCCAATGCCAAACCACAACCTAAAGAGAAAGTAATCCCCACCAATGAACCACAAGACTCCTGCACATGCCTTAAATGCTACAAAACTCTAAAGGATAATGAAAACTCCATCAAATGTTCTCTATGTAACAAATACGCTCATCATGACTGCTTGGGATTACCTGAGCAAATGATTCAATACCTAGAATCATCCAATGAGTTGGGGTGGGGGTTGTACTTACAGCCCAACACCATGCAGGACGTTTGGCATTTGCCAGAGAACACCAAGATTGGCAAATTGGCCACTGGCACCCTGTGCTCTTCACAGATGAAAGCAGGTTCACACTGAGCACATGTGAAAGGTATGACAGGGTCTGGAGATGCCATGGAGAACATTCTGCTGCCTGCAACATCCTCCAGCATGACCAGTTTGGCAGTAGGTCAGTAATGGTGTGGGGTGGCATTTCTTTAGGGGGCCGCACAGCCCTCCATGTGCTCTCCAGAGGTAGCCTGACTACCATTAGGTACCGAGATGAGATCCTCAGACCCCTTGTGAGACCATATGCTGGTGCGGTTGGCCCTGGGTTCCTCCTAATGCACGACAATGCTAGACCTCAAGTGGCTGAAGTGTGTCAGCAGTTCCTGCAAGACGAAGGCATTGATGCTATGGGCTGGCCTGCCCGTTCTCCAGACCAGAATCCAATTGAGCACATCTGGGGTATCATGTCTCGCTCCATCCACCAACGTCACGTTGCACCACAGACTTTCCAGGAGTTGGAGGATGCTTTAGTCTAGGTGTGGGGGGAGATCCCTCAGGAGACCATCCGCCACCTCATCAGGAGCATGCCCAGGCGTTGTAGGGAGGTCATACAGGAACGTGGAGGCCACACACACTCCTGAGCCTTATTTTGACTTGTTTTAAGGACATTACATCAAAATTGGATCAGCCTGTCGTGTTTTTTTCCACTTTAATTTTGAGTGTAACTCCAAATCCAGACCTCCATGGGTTGCTAAATTTGATTTCCAATGATAATTTTTGTGTGATTTTGTTGTCAGCACACTCAACTATGTAATGAACAAAGTATTTAATGAGAATATTTCATTCATTCAGATCTAAGATGTCTTATTTTTGTGTTCCCTTTATTTTTTTGAGCATTTATGTATTTATGATCGTTGCCGTGTCCCAAGGTCGTGTGAACACCATGTGTGGCCTTCCCAGCCAGCTTCCAGCAAAAGACTCCATGAGGGAAGCCAGATTCGCTTAATGACTATGTGATTCACTAACAACTGCAATGATTCACTTGACCACCAAGGCAAAAAAAGATTGCAAAATGAGGCATCCCTCACTTAACCGCCTTGCTTAGCAACAGAAATTTTTGCTGGAGGGGAGAAGCAGATCTCCGATCATTTAAAGAAGCAGTAATTCTTCTTTTTCCACTTGGAAAATACATACATACATAAACTGGTTCGTATAAATCTAACTGAAATGGCTGCATGACACCCCAGTTCAGATCTCTGATCATTTAAAGAAGCAGTAATTTTTCTTTTCCACTTAGAAAACTACATACATACATACACACACACACACCACACACACATATATAACTGGTTCGTATAAATCTAACTGAAATGGCTGCATGAATCCCCAGTTCATCTAATCCACTAAACCCACATTAAAAAAATTATATATATAAAACATATAATATCAAATATACATTCTCTTTGTCACATTTTTCTGGTATTATGCCTAACAAAAATAGTTCTGGCTTAAAATCTATATGCTGTCTTAATGTCTTTTTCAATTTAAGAAAAATTTTCCCTATGTTTGCAAACCTCGCTGTGCTTAAATCCCAATAACCACGTTTTCCCAAAGCATCCATCCAGAAACCCCCAATTCTATTTTGGACTACAAGTAGTCCTCGACTTCCGGCCAAAAATTGAAGCCAAAATTTATGTTGCCAAGTGAAACAGTTGCTAAGTGAGCTTTGCTCCAGACAGTTATTAAGTGAATTGCTGCAGTTGTTAAGTGAGCAACACCGTTGTTAAGTGAATCTGGCTTCCCCATTGACTTTGCTTGTCAGAAGGTTGCAAAAGGGGATCATGTGAACCCCGGGACAATGCACAGTCATAAGTACATGCCAGTTGCCAAGTGCCTGGATTTGAACAATGGTCCTAAGTGTGATAAATGGACAGAAGTCCCTTTTTTTTTCAGTGCCGTTGAATGGTCACTAAATGAAATGTTGTAAGTCAAGGATTATCTATAGTCTCTAGCATGTTTTTGAAAAATGAGCCTGGAAGGGATCAGCCATGCAGGTCTAAAGCCCAAGTTGTGGTGAACGCTTCCTTCCTCAAAATGATTAGATAATTATTTTCACCCGTCCTGAAAATTCATTAGAATTGCGTTTCTGAATTTTCAAGGCTTCTCGCCTAGAAGAGACCTTCCCACCTGCCCACCCGCTACAATAAGAGGTACTACACCGCCTACGGTTGGGCTTAAGCATAGTACACAGAATTATCTGCTGCAATGTCCCACCTGTCAATGACTACTTCAGCTTCAACTGCAACAATACAAGAGCACGCAACAGATACAAACTCAATGTTAACCGCTCCAAGCTTGATTGCAGGAAATACGATTTCTACAACCGAGTGGTTAATGCCTGGAATGTACTACCTGACTCTGTTGTTACATCCTCTAACCCCCATTCCTTTAACCTTAAACTATCCACTATTGACCTCACCCCATTCCTAAGAGGTCTGTAAGGGGCGTGCATAAGTGCACCAGCGTGCCTACCGTCCAGTGGTGGTATTCAAATTATTTTACTACTGGTTCTGTGGACGTGACTTGGTGGGTGTGGCAGGGGAAGGATATACTGCAAAATCCCCATTCCCTCCCCACCCCATTAGCCTGCTTTCCAGCTCCGTTCTCCTGCGCAGGGCAACCAAAGAAGACCCAGCCGATCAGCTGGGACTCAATGGGAGGCAGAGAAGAGAAGGGGGCCGGGGCCAGTCAGAGGTGGGATTTGCCGGTTCTCTCAACTACTCAAAATTTCTGCTACCGGTTCTCCAGAACCATCAGGACCTGCTCAACACCCACCTCTGCTACCATCCCTGTCCTATTGTCCCCATTTACTCGTACCTATTTCCTGTAGTCTTACTCATGTTTATACCTGTAACTATCATCTTGTAAGCCATTGACAAACCAAATCAAATCAAATAAATAAATAAATAAATAAATAAATAAATAAATAAATAAATAAATAAATAAATAAATAAATAAATAAATGTTTTCATTTTCTTCAGCCCACTTTAAATTAGGTGAGAGGAAAAAAGCATTTTTTTTGCCTGGACAAGCCATGCATATAACCTCAGCATAAAAGAAGAAGGGAAAACTACATGCAAAATCACGGCGCCTAATCCGAGGCGTCCTTATGAATTTCCAGCAATATTAAAAAGGCAATTATTATATTACTCTTTTTTTTTTTTTTGCACTGGCTACTTTAAGAACAAAGGGGGGAGAAATAGGGTTGCTGTAAGTAAGGAATATAGAAATTTGTGCAAAGGGGCACCTTTGTTGTTGTGGTTGTTAAAATCTTGCTCATCATCTCCCCTTTGTGTCTGTTGCTGTTGTTCCAGCCAGTCCTCGGGTTATGATAGTTCATTTAGTGACTGTTTGAAATTACAGTGCCCCTGAAAAACGTGACTTGACCATTTTTCACATGGCAGACCATGGCAGAATCCCCATGGTTACGTGATCAAAATTCAGATGGTTGGCAACTGGCTCACATTTATGACGGTCTCAATGTCCCGTGGTCATGTGATCCCCTTTTGCAAACTTCTGGCAAGCAAAGTCAAACGGTCAAGTGAGATTCATTCAACAATCACTGACCACTACAAGAATTTCCTTAACCACTATGGCAAGAAAGGCTATAAAATGGGGGTAAAACTCACTTAAAAACCCTGTTACTAGCTTAACAATTGCAGTAATTCAGTTAACAATGGGGGCAGGGGTGGGATTCTACCGGTTCGGACCGGTTCAATGGAACCGGTTGTTAAGATTCTGCGCAGTTCGAAGAAGGGGGGCATAGTACACACACCCCTGGCCCCTCCATTTTTTGTCTTCTTGAACCCCAGGGAAAACTTCTGGGAGCAAAAATGCCCCCCGGAGGCTCCCCTGAGGGCCAGGAGACCCCAAAAATGGAGGAGGGGTACTGCCCAAAAAATAAGAAGCCATGTTCATCCAGTCACAAGGCCACACCCACCTAGCCATAGCCAGAGAACCGGTTGTTCCTTGACCTATGACCAAAATTGAGCCCCAAATTTATGTTTGCTAAGTGAGATGGTTGTTAAGTGAGTTTTGCCTCACTTGGCTTTTTTTTTTTTTTTGCAAATTATTAGCACCGCTGTTGTTCTGAATATCCATCCTTCTGTCAATCAGGAATCACAAAGTGTTGTGCACCTGGATGTTGTTGGGCACCAATGAAATTTGGTTCTTTATTACGTTCATTAAAAGCAAATGAAGGCAACGTAGAATGAAGATTAACAGATTAACAGAGTTGGAAGGAACCTTGTAGGTCATCTAGTCCAACCCCCCTCCACCCAAGCAGGAGACCCTACACCATTTCTGACAGAGGGCAGTCCAATCTCTTCTTGAAGGTCTCAAGTGATGAAGCTCCCACAACTTCCAAGGGCAACTTCTGTTCCATTGGTTGATGGTTTTCCCTGTCAGAAAATTCCTCCTTATTTCCAGGTTGAATCTCTCCTTGTTCAGTTTCCATCCATTATTTCTTGTCTGGCCTACAGGCACTTTAGAAAATAGCTTGACCCCTTCCTTCTCTCTGTGGCAGCCCCTCAACTATTGGAAGACCGCTATCAATTCTCCCCTGGTCCTTCTCTTCCCTAGACTAGCCAGGCCCAGTTCCTGCAACTGTTCATCGTATGTTTTAGCCTCCAGTCCCCTAATCATCCTGGTTGCTCTTCTCTGCACTCTTTCTAGAGTCTCAACATATTTTATTTATAACATTTAATGATGGAGAGAAGCAACATGGAATCAAGGAGAAACTTCCCAACAGTAAGAAGAATTAACCAGTGGCTCAGAAGTTGTGGGTGCTCCATCACTGTGGGTTGGACTAGAAGACCTCCAAGGACCCCTCAGCTCTATTCTGATTGATATTACCAGAGAAAATCTCAGCGCCTGCTGATCGGTGTAATAAATGTAATAAAGCAAGGAGAGTAAACCAAATTCATGGATTTGGTTTACTCTCCTTGCTAGCAGATGGTAATAAACTCACACGTCCCTGCAGATTACAGACTAATTAGCTAATAACATCAACGATGCCCTCCCTTTTGGTTTACACTTTTCGTCTAAGTGATCACTGACACTTTAATCCTGAGAAATGTGAATCAGGATTTGGGATTTCCCAACAGATTCTCTTTACTAGGCCATCGGCTCTAACGAAGACTAAACAACAGAAAGGGGGGAAAATACATAAGATGCCAAAATTCTCTTTCTCGCCTGACAAACAGGAGAAACACACCTTTAATTCCATGCCTTAATTTGATTATCTTAGATTTTCACATGATTTTTTTTTAGAAATACAGAGAAGGCTTAAAAAATAGAATAGAATAGAATAAGAAATAGAATAGAGAATAGAATAGAATGGAAGGGAATGGAATGGAATGGAATGGAATAGAATAAGAAATAGAATAGAATAGAATAGAATAGAATAGAATAGAATAGAATAGAATAGAATAGAATAGAATAGAATAGAAAAGAATACAGAGTAGAATAGAATAGGGAATAGAATAGAATTAGGATAGGATAGGATAGGATAGGATAGGATAGGATAGGATAGGATAGGATAGAATAGAATAGAATAGCAGAGTAGAATAGAATAGAGAATAGAATAGAATTAGAATAGAATAAAGAATAGAATAGAATAGAGAATTGAACAGAATAGAGAGTAAAATAGAATAGAGAGTAGAATAGAATCTAGAGTAAAATAGAATAGAGAGTAGAATAGAATCTAGAATAAAATAGAATGCAATATAGAATAGAATAAGAAATAGAATTAGAATTAGAATTGAATTGAATTGAATAGAGAATTGAATAGAGAATAGAATAGAATAGAATAGAATAGAATAGAATAGAATAGAATATAGAATATAGAATATAGAATATAGAATAGAAAGTAGAATAGAATACAGAGTAGAGTAGAGTAGAATAGAATAGAATAGAACAGAATAGAATAGAATAGAATAGAATAGAATTCTTTATTGGCCAAGTGTGATTGGACACAAAAGGAATTTGTCTTGGTGCAAATGCTTTCAGTGTAGTTCGAAGCCACACCTGCAACAATCTTCTCTGCTAATGGGATAAAGGTTGTCCTTGAGTTACGACTGTAATTGAGCCCCACAATTATGGTCATAAATTGAGATGGCTGTATAAAATGGGTCATTATTTGACTGGACCCAATTTTACAACCTTTTTTTTTCAGCAGTCATTAAATGAAGCATTGTTCATGATGGGCTTCCAACAAAAAACATAAATCGCAGTTACATGACTTGTGACATAAATCGCAGTTACATGACTTGTGCCAATGGTCAAGCATGCAAATGCAGCCAAATGACTGTGAGAGAATGGTGGTACACCAGAATTTAGATAATGGCAAGTAGGTTTTTTTAGGGGGGGGGGCTCAAACTGGTTGTAAGTCAAGGACTACTTTTAAAGTTTTGACACAATTTGGCCAATGCAGGGGATCCTTGAGTTACGACCACAGTTGAGCCCAAAATTTCTGCTGCTCAGCAAGACAGAAGCAATTGGTCTTCCAAGACCTCCTATGCAAGCATGGTATTATCTTCTCTTGAACCTGACGCAATCTACATAGACTTCTGTAAAGCCTTTGATTCAGTGGTACATGACAAACTACTCCTAAAACTAAAATCTTACGGTATCTCTGGACACCTGCATAACTGGATAGAAGCATTCCTGTCAAACAGACAACAAATGGTCAAAATTGGGAGCGTCCTATCAAATTCTGTACCTGTCAACAGTGGTGTCCCCCAAGGCAGTGTTCTAGGACCAACTCTCTTCATACTCTACATAAATGACCTTTGTGATCATATCAAGTGCAACTGCGTTCTCTTCGCTGATGATGTAAAGCTATTCAACACCACAGACAATACTGCTACCCTTCAAAAAGACCTTGACTATGTATCAGAATGGTCAAGCAAATGGCAACTTCAAATCTCAACAAATAAATGCTCTGTCCTACATATTGGCAAAAAAAATCAGAAAATAAAATACAACCTGAATAGTCAAGACCTTGTTGATGATCCAAACTCTGTCAAGGATCTTGGAGTACTCATCTCAAATGATCTAAGTGCTAGAGCCCACTGTAACTACATAGCCAAAAAGGCATTAAGAGTTGTTAACCTAATCTTACGTAGCCTTTTCTCTGATAATATCACACTAACTAGAGCATACAAAACATTTGCTAGACCAATACTCGAATACAGCTCATCAGTCTGGAACCCACATTATGTATCTGATATTAACACAGTTGAGAAAGTCCAGAAATATTTCACAAGAAGAGTTCTCTATTCCTCTACTCATTGCAGAATACCTTATGCCACCAGACTCGAAATTCTAGACCTAGAAAACCTAGAACTACACCGCCTTTGGTCTGATCTTAGTATATAAAATCATACATTGCAATGTCCTACCTGTCAATGGATACTTCAGCTTCAACCATAACAACACAAGAGCAAACAACAGATACAAACTCAAGGTTAACCGCACCAAACTTGACTGCAGAAAATACGACTTCAGCAACAGAGTGGTCAATGTCTGGAATACTCTACCTGACTCTGTGGTTTCTTCCCCAAACCCCAAAAACTTTAACCTTAGACTGTCTACTATTGACCTCACCCCTTTCCTAAGAGGTCTGTAGGGGGCGTGCATAAGCGCACCAATCGTGCCTACCGTCCCTGTCCTATTGTTTCTTTTATATTTTTTACTTTTCTTTTATGTATCCATTTCATATATTCATAACTATGTTTTAACTTATACCTATTATCTTGTAAGCAATTGACAAAAATAAATAAATAAATAAACCTTGCAAATGTTGTTACTGATGGGTCTTTTGGTGTTATCGTTGTGCCACCTAGTGGCCCACTGAGAAAATGCTTTATATCTGTGCAATGGTTGTCCAACATCTTTTTAAAAACTTCCAGTGTTGGAGCATTCACAACTTCTGGAGGCAAGTTGTTCCGCTGATTAATTGTTCTTAACTGTCAGGAAATTCCTCTTAGTTCTAAGTTGCTTCTCTCCTTGATTAGTTTCCATCCATTGCTTCTTGTCTTGCTCTCAGGTGCTTTGGAAAATAGCTTGACTCCCTCTTCTTTGGGGCATCCCCTGAGATATTGAAACACTGCTATCATATCTCCCCTAGTCCTTCTTTTCATTAAACTAGACATATCCAGTTCCTGCAACATTCTTTATATGTTTTAGCCTCCAGTCCCCTAATCATCTTTGTTGCACTCTTTCTAGAGTCTCAACATCTTTTTTACATTGTGGATGTAAAAACTGGATGCAGTCTTCAAAGTTGATCTCTCTCCATGCCCTACTTTTCACAATCACAGGTAGTCCTTGACTTACAATCATTTGTTTAGTGACCATTCAAAATTACAATGGCACTGAAAAAAGTGGCTTAGGACTGTTTTATTTTCACTGGCGTGTATCTATGACGGTTGTAGTCATGTGATTCCCTTAATGACCCTGTTATTAACTTAACAACTGTCTTACTTAGCAATGGAAATTTTGGGCTCCATTGTGGTTGTAATTCAAGGACTGCCTGCATCAGGATTTTAATGGCCAAAATCCATTAATGCAACATGGGGGAAGGCTTAAAAATGTAACCTTTTCATCGGCTCCTCTTTTAACATTTCGCTAATCTTTAGAAAGTAATGATGGCTTTATTATCAATGATTTCTTTTCCTTTAACAGACAATAACCTGTATATGAACATTTCATAAAAAAAATAGTAGATGGCTGCTTCCTTTTTGGCTCAAGTTAGCAAATGAACATTTTGCTTCAATAAAATATTTTGTAACAGAGCAACATGCTTTAAAAAGAAATAGAGCTCATTTAGTCGGTGAAATAATGACAGGAGCATTTTAAAATCATAAGCCTTTCCCCACCCTTGAAAGAATATCTGTAATTATACTTAGCCTTCTGACTACCTTTAAAAAAAAAAAAGACAGAAACCTGATTCTAATAGATAATTGCTCTAATTTTCCATTTCGTAATCTTGCAATTCAGGACTGTTGTTTGTCTTTTTTAAAAAGGCCAAAAATAAAACCAATCAAACCAAATAAATGGAAATCACAAAACTTGGTATCTGCAATTTATTCAGTTTGATTGTCTTTAGCTGAACAATTGAATATCATTTGATATTCAGTACCCCTTCCTCTCCTTTCTTTAATACTTTTAACTTTCACAATGGTTTCAAAGTCAGATGAATTGAACCGTCTGTCAACTTCATTCTCCAAAAATTATCAAATGGAGGCAAAAAGCATTTTCTTTCAGCTAGGAAATAATGCACCCTAAACACTGAACAATAGCATGAATCCAAATTATATCAAGAGGAACATGGAACAGCTTGTAAAGTTGCCCTTAATTCAATTTGCTAATCACAAAGAATATTCTTGCAGGTGACACGATAGCAGCATTTCAACATGAGAGGCTCCCACAAAGAAAGGGGGTCAGCCTATTTTCAAAGGATCAGAAGTCAAGACAAGAAACAACGGATGGAAATAATCAAGGAGAAAAACAACTTATAGAACTAAGGAGAAATTTCCTGACTGTGAGGACAATTAACCAGTGGAATGGCTTGCCACCAGAAGTTGTGGATGCTTCATCACTGGAAGTTTTTAAGAAGAGATTGGATAACCATTTGTCTGGAACGAAATAGGGTCCCCTGCCTGAGCTGGGGTTGGACTAGAAGACCTCTAAGGTTCCTTCCAACTCTGTTATTCTGTTACCTGTTTGGAAAACAGAAAGTTTCAGGAAACCATTAATTCAGAGAGAAGTAAAATAAGATTGCCATATGTTTGCATTTCAACGATTTGATTCTTACTAAGATTAATCTATTTTGCTTCCTGTCAATTAGCTGAGAATAAAATCTCAGCTGCTTTGAGGAGGGGGCAGTGGGTTCATTAAGTCCGAAAGGCAAATTTAATTCCACCCACTCTCTTTATATTGTTTTAGGTTTCCTGCCATCTAACTCTGCATTTTTCATTCCGTGCCAGATTTCAACCTTGTTATGGCTGTTTATTGTGGAAAGCATCCAGACTGAACAATTTCTATTAAGTGCCAGTAAAATCCACTGGCAATTTATTATCATGTAACTAGAAGTAAATTAATTTCAATGAGACCGAACTACGACGGAGGTAGCCTAAACTACGTGGCTCAATTCTCTAAACAGCCTGCTTAGAAAGATGGTGCAGCGAGATATTGACTAAATAAATGTAAAAGGCTGCCCTTTGTTCCCATAACATACATGGTATTGATCACAGGCGTGTAGAATGTCACGTATTAAACTGAACATGGGCCCCATATTATTATTTTGAGCCTGCAGTGCAGGGAGGATTGGGAAGGACTTGAGAATGAAGGGCGAACATTAATGGACAGAGTTGGCCAAGGGTGGGGTAGTTCTTAACGTACGAGAGCAGCTGAGCACCAAAATGTTTCATTGCTAAACAAGACACTGAGTTTTGCCCCATTTTATGACCTATCTTGCCACCGTTGTTAAGTGAATCTCTGCAGTTCATCAGTGAGTAAAGGTTGCAGAAAAGGAGATCACTGGGACATTAGAGCCATCATAAGGATGAACTGGGTGTCAAGCGCCCAGATTTTGAACACGTGACCGTGGGAATACTACAACTGTCTTAAGTGTGAAAACAATCCTAAATCACTTTTTTTTCCAGTGCCATTGTAACTTCAAATGGTCAGTAAATGAATGGTTGTAAGCCGAGGACTACCTGAGATGTATCTCCCTATCTCCCTATTTCATTCCCATTATATTTATAGGTTCTCAGTTCTCGTTCAGTGACCAATCAATGTCACAGAGCTGAACAAGTGGTACTTATAAGTCAGAATAACAAAGTTGGAAGGGACCTTAGCGGTCTTCTAGTCCAACCCCCTGCTCAGGCAAGAAAAACTGTATCATTTCAGACAAATGATTGCCCAATCTCTTCAGTGTTGGAGCATCAACAACTTCTGGAGGCAAGCTATTGCACTGATTAATTGTTCTCACTGTCAGGAAAATTCTTCTTAAATTCCAGGTTGCTTCTTTCCTTGATTAGTTTCCATCTGTGGCTTTTTCTCCCGCCTTCAGGTGCTTTGAAAAATAGCTTGACTCCCTCTTCTTTGGGGCAGCCCTTCAAATATTGAAACACTGCTATCATGTCACCCCAAGTTCTTGTTGTGGTTAGCCGGCCGCAGGTGAGGTGGCTGAGGAGAGCGAGGACTCAGGTGAGGGGCCAGGACCATCAGGGAGTGGACTGCTGCCTTCAGAGGTTGTGGGAGCTGGCAGCAGTGATGAGGAGGTTCCCGAGGAGCCTGTGCCAAGTGCACGTGCACGAAGGATTGCTCGCAGAAAAGAGCAGCTGCAGCAGCATGGGCGACTCAAGAGTAAGGCTGCAAGGTAATGGCCCCTCCTTCAAGAAGATAAAAGCCAACTGTGAAGCGAACATTCTTTGCAGGAAGCAAAGACGTTTTGAAACTCCAGCCTTGTGGACATTCCAGTATCCTGAGTTTGTATTTGAAGATTCTTATTTTGCAAACTATTTCTTGTCTGTTATTTTTTTGGCAAGTCTTGCACAGTTTGGCAAGTCTTGTGCTTATCACAGCTCATTAACTGGAACCAGGTTTGGGTCAGAACAGTTCTTCTCTTTGTTAGACTAGACATACCCAATTCCTGCCACCGTTCTTTATAGGAATATAAAGTAAAAGGATGATTCTTTGGACCTCTAATCATCCTTGTTGCTCTTCTCTGCACTCTTTCCAGAGTCAAAGTCTTTTTTTACATCATGGTGACCAAAACTGGATGCAAATATTCCAAGTGTTGTCTTGCCCCAGGGTATTATAAAATCCTCAGCGTTCCAGCCATCACAATGCCCTGCAATCGTGTGGTTATCATTTGGGTGCTTGATAAATGTGATCACAGTGTATATAGGCCAGTTGTGCAGCAGCTCACCCCTAACCTAACCCATCCCAGCCTCCTTTTGCAAACCATCCAGGACTTAAGGTTCCCCACTGACTTTGGATGGAAAGCCGGCAGGAAGCCGTGAAGAGATTCCCCTGTTAAGGACCCCGCAATCCTCACCTAACAACAGCAATGGGGGCAGCCAGCATGGCCTTTGCTAAGTGATGTGGTCCTGTGACATTCCGTTTTGCATTGCTTAACGAGAGAAAATCCCCTATTGCTGTCCTTGAGGAAGAACTGTCTTTATGGCAGGGGTCTCCAACCTTGGCAACTTTGCTGGCTGAGGAACCCTGGGAGTCGAAGTCTACAAGTCTTAAAGTTGGAGACCCCCTGCTGTATGGACCTCTTGTTGGAAGAAGAAAAAAAATTAAATTTATGACTTTTAATTAAATGCATGCATTTGGGTTAAAGTAGGAGTGAAGATGGGAGTTGCTTGATAGAAAGAAAGCTCTTTTCTTTCCTTCCCTTCCTTTCCCTTCTTTCTTCCTACTCTCTTCCTGTCTATTTTCTCCTTTCCTTCCCCTTCTTCTCCCCTTTTCCTTTCTTTTGTTTTTCTCCCAGCCCTTCCTTTTTCTTTTCTTCTTCCCTTTCTTTTCCTTCCCTTCCCTTACTTTTCTTCCCACTCTCTTCCTTTCAATTTTCTCCTTTCTTTCCCCTTTCTTTTCTTGTTATCCTCCCTCACTCTCCCTTTTCTTTTTTCCTTTCCTTTCTCTTTCCTCCCCCCTTCCTTCTCTCTCCCTCCCCTTCTTTTCTTTAACTTCTTTCCTTTTTTTCCTTCATTTTCCAACTTCCCTTTTTTTGCTTTTCCTTTAATTTTCTTTCTTTTGTGGTGTTCCAAAACTCAAACAAAATAAACAAACAGCAGTTCGTCTGCACAACACCTTATTTCTTTCCTTCTCCCGAGACTATCCTCCTCCACCCCTTAAAAATACCCTGGCAATTGTGATGAGGCTGAGGTTGTGTCTGCTTCGCTGCCTGCCTTGCGTGCTCCTATCACAATCTCTGGCTGCCTTTATTGTCCGCTCCAAATTAGGCAGCGAATATTCTGTTTGTTGTTCCATTGCCAAGCCACATCCTAACAATCTCTTTCATGTCTTAAAATTTTGTTCCCAGGTTTTTTCCGATTGTTACAGCCGGTCTTCATGGAGGCTGAAAGCTCTACTAACTCTCTTCTCGGAGATGAAAAGCAAAAAAACAAAAACAAAAAACCAAGCCTTAATGCAGTTTCAAAACTGCGCAGAAAATAAAAAGAAAGGACTCTCCGATAAACATAGATGTACATTAGCCAAACAACGGATAAAAATTATGTGAGATGGAGTCCTCTATATCCTCTCTACCAAAAAAAGGAGCCTCAAAAACTTAAGTCTTGGTTTTTGTAACTTCAATTAAGCAGGATGATTAAAGAGCAACTTGAAAGATTAAAGGCCGGGAGGCTAAAACATACGAAGAACTATTGCAGGAACTGGGTATGACTGTTATGGGCGAAAGAAGGATTTAGGTGGAACAGGATAGCGGTAGAGTAATGTTTGAGGGGCTGCCCCTCAAGAAGAGGGAGTCAATCTACTCTCCAAAGCCCCTGAAGGGAAGACAAGAAGCAACGGAACCTGGAATGAAGGCGAAACTTCCCGACAAGGAGGACAATTAACCAGTGGAACTGCTTGCCACCAGAAGTTGTAGGTGCTCCAACACTGGAGGTTTTTAAGAAGGGACACCTGTCTGAAATGGTAGGCTCTCCTGCTTGAATAGGGGGTTGGACTAGAAGACCTTTGAGGTTCCCTCCAGCTCTATTCCGATTGAAGGCCACGTTATGTCCCACAAATGCATTTGATACCTAAAGCCACACAGTTTAGGATCAATGTTTTGAGTGATTGTTTTGAATATCACCTGCAAAACTCTCATATTCTGTACAGGTAGTCCTCAACTTACGACCACAAAGCTTCTGTTGCTAAGCGAGACAGTTCTTACGCGAGTAATGCCCGCTTTTATGACCTTTCCCTCCACCATCACTGCGATTATCAAGTTAGTCACACCGTTGTTAAGTGAATCTGGCTTCCCCATTGAGTTGGCTTGTCAGAAGGCTGCAAAAAGTGATCCTGTGACCCTGGGTTATCCTGCAACCGTCATAAATATGAATCAGTAGACAAGTGCCTGAGTTTTGATCCCAAGACTATGAGGATTTTGCAACAAGTCACATGAAAAACAGTTGTAAATCACTTTTGTTCAGTGCTGTTGTAATTTTGAACAGTCACAAAGCGAACCGTTGTAAGTTGAGGACTACATCATTCTATAAAGGCTTCTGTCTTGTTTAACGCCACCAATTCCCAATTTAAATTAACTTTGGGGCGGTTTGTTTATTGGCTGGGGAGAAGCAACACGGGACAAAGCTGGCCTGATGTCGGTTATCTTCTGAACACCCCTGTGAGGTAGGCTTGTCTAAGAGGACCTAATTTGAAGTAACCTAGTTAGCCTCCATGGTTGAAGCGGCCTCCGATCTCAGACTATCCTGCAACTCAGACATGGCCTTAACCAGGTTTTTGAGGTCTGCGGGTGCCAAACACACCATGCTGATGTTTGGCTGTAACTTGGTGACTCTTGAGGACTAGTGCCCTGAATTGAATGCTAGAAAGCTTTCATCCCCTTTTCTTAACAGAACAACAGAGTTGGAAGGAACCTGGTGCTGCTCAAGCAAGGGAACCTACACCATTTTTCCCACCAACACTTTACTGGGTTTTTCCGTTTATACACAATACCATTACTAATTGAACAATAATACTGTGACAATATATACACATTTATACATCCTATCCAATCTTTCAATACACACTACTTCCATACCCTCATAACTATTATACGCATTTATTACATACCTTTCTTTCTTTCTTTTTTGATAAGAATTTTATTAATTTTCAATAAACAAACATACACATACAAAACACAAAACATAAAAACATAAAACTTCTTTTTGGAAAGCGGCTTAGTCCCGGGTTACATCTTTTTGTGCAGACATAAATTCAAATTCATGCTCACTTTATATACCATTTCATATCTTATTCATTCTACATTTTCTATATAGCTTCTCCCCTCTTTTCATTCTCTTAATTCTATTTTATTTATTTCATTTCAATTAAATCATTATACTTATATCTTTTGTCTGTACTGTTTCAATTATCTATTATCTTTTCTCATTGACACAAAAAAAGGGAAAAATAGGATGAAAAATCGTTACAATGTCAGAAAGCAACAGAAAAGAGGAATACAGAAGAGGGTGGAGATTAAGAGGGTGGAGATTAAACAAGGGGGTAAAAAGACTAGATTGGAAAAGAAAGAAAGGGGAAAAGGGAAGAGAAGTTACAAAGGTTTGAAACAAGATGTAAAGAAACAAGATTCATTCAGAGATAATGGGTAAAAATATAATCTAAAAAGAGATTCTGCAAAAGTACATAAGATTGTATTGTGGTATTTGTATTTGAAATAATGTCAGAAAACTGGAATATTATATGATTATATAATGGGATAAAATATTAAAAGGAACGTGTAAAATGTTTAAGATTTAATGATGAGTTTAATTTGTTATGGATTATTGTTTTAACTATATTATAATTTTATTATTCCTTTTTAAAATAAATAAATATAGTATGTAGTTTTAGAGTGTACTAAGCAGAATCAGAATGAAAATTATATATTATTTTAAGTGTTATTTAGGGGAAAGATATAAAGGCGTCATACTTCAATCAGTGATTACAGGAGAAATATTATATACCTTTCAGTATACATTTATTTACATTTTCTATTCTTATGTCTATTGTCCAGATATACCAGGTTTCCCATATCGCATTGTATTCCATGTCAGACTTCCCTTTTAGTTCCATAGTTAATTTATCCATTTCCACATACTTGAAGGTTTTTTTTTTTAAATTATTAAACCTTCGGGAGGCATGGCGTTTTTCTTCCAGTACTGTGCGTAGGAAATTCTAGCTGCTCTTACTACATGTAATATAAGATATTTTGTATTTCGAGAACCTACACCATTTTTGATTGGTTGTCCAATCTCTTCTTGAAAAGCTCCAGTGTTGGAGCACCCACAGCTTCTGAAGGCAAGTTGTTCCAGTGATTAATTGTTCTCCCTGTCAGAAAATTCCTCCTTAGTTCTAGGTTGCTTCTCTCCTTGATTAGTTTCCCACCCATGGATTCTTGTCCTGCCTTCAGGTGCTTTGGAGAATAGCTTTTATTTATTTATTTTATTTATTTATTTATTTATTTGATTTGCCAATTGTTTACAAGATAATAAGTATAAGTGTATACATAGTTGTGAATACATGAAATGGGTACATATAAGAAAAATAAAAGAATAAGAGAAACAATAGGACAGGGACGGTAGGCACGTTGGTGCGCTTATGCACGCCCCCTACAGACCTCTTAGGAAAGGGGTGAGGTCAATAGTAGACAGTCTAAGGTTAAAGTTTTTGGGGTTTGGGGAAGAAACTACAGAGTCGGGTAGAGTATTCCAGACATTGACCACTCTATTGCTGAAGTCGTATTTCCTGCAATCAAGTTTGGTGCGGTTAACTTTGAGTTTGTATCTATTGTGTGCTCTTGTGTTGTTATGGTTGAAGCTGAAGTATTCATTGACAGGTAGGACATTGCAATGTATGATTTTATATACCATGCTTAAGTCAGACCGAAGACGGCGTAATTCAAGGTTTTCTAGTTCTAGAATTTCAAGTCTGGTGGCATAAGGTATTCTACAACGAGTAGAGGAGTGGAGAACTCTTCTTGTGAAATATTTCTGGACTTTCTCAATTGTGCTAATATCAGATACGTAATGTGGGTTCCAGACTGATGAACTGTATTCGAGTATTGGTCTAGCAAATGTTTTGTATGCTCTGGTTAGTAGTGTGATATTACCAGAGAAAAAGCTACGTAGGATTAGGTTAACAACTCTTAATGCCTTTTTGGCTATGTAGTTGCAGTGGGCTCTAGCACTTAGATCATTAGAGGTGAGTATTCCAAGGTCCTTTACAGAGCTTGGGTCATCAACAAGATCTTGACTATTCAGCTTGTATTTTATTTTCTGATTTTTTTTGCCAATATGTAAGACAGAGCATTTATTTGTTGAGATTTGAAGTTGCCATTTGTTTGACCATTGTGATACATAGTCAAGATCTTTTTGTAGGGTAGCAGTATTGTCTGTGGTATTGAACAGCTTTACATCATCAGCAAAAAGAACGCAATTGCTCTTAATATGATCACAGAGGTCATTTATGTAGAGTATGAAGAGAGTTGGTCCTAGAACACTGCCTTGGGGGACACCACTATTGACAGGTACAGAATTTGATAGGACGCTCCCAATTTTGACCATTTGTTGTCTGTTTGCCAGGAATGCTTCTATCCAGCTATTCAGTTGTCCAGAGATACCATAGGATTTTATTTTTAGGAGTAGTTTGTCGTGTACCACTGAATCAAAGGCTTTACAGAAGTCTATGTAGATTGCGTCTATTGCTTTGCCCTGGTCGAGTTGTGTCGTCCATATGTTTTTGCAGTGTAAGAGTTGCAGATTACAGGATAGTTTTTTTCTGAAACCAAATTGTTTATTGGAGAGTAGGTTGTTTGTCTCTAAGTGGAGGATGATGGATTGGTTAATAATTGATTCCATGACTTTACAGGTGATGCAGCATAAGGAGATTGGTCTGTAATTTTCAACTAGGCTTGGGTCTCCCTTTTTGAAGATGGGGATGACTGTGGCTTGTGACCATAGGTTAGGCAAGGAGCTGGTCCTGAAAGATTTTTCAAAGATTATGCTTAGAGGTTTGGCTATGGCAGTGGATAGCTTTTGAAGAAGTAGGCACATATTCCATCCGGTCCAATAGATAGAGATGGTTTTAGATTGCGTAGTGCTTTTTCAACATTGTCTTCTGTAAAATCGATATGTATTAGATCATTGTTGTTATCTGTGGTACGGCTAGGAAATGCTGGGCATGATCCATTGCTGTTTACAAATACTGAGCCGAAGAATGTGTTAAAGATGTTGGCTTTAATGGTGTCGTCGTTGCAGTCTTTACCATCAGGTCCTATCAAGGGAGGGATGGACCTTAAGTCTTTTAGTTTGTTGTTTACAAAATTGTAAAAAGCATGGGTGGAATTGGTGCTTAGAAGGTTTTCCTCTTGTTTAATGTGATAATTGATGCATTCGGTCTTTATCTGGTGGCATAAATTTTTGTATCGGCTTTTGAAATTGGCAACGTGACCAGATTTGTTTTTCCGCCAGAGTGATCTCTTTTTGGATTGAAGTTTCCTTATTGTTATGGGTAATCTGCTTTTTTGTTTTGTTTTGGGAGTTGTTGTTGGTACATATAGTTTGATGACTCTTTTGACTTCAAGTAAAAATATGTT
>NW_020717079.1:73150-85091 GCF_900518725.1 Notechis scutatus | reverse complement strand
CAATTGATCAAAATTCAGACGCTTGGCAACTGGCTCGTATTTATGACAGTTGCAGGGTCCTGGGGGGGGTCATATGATCCGCTTTTGTGCCCCTCTGACTAGCAAAGTCAATGGGGGAAGCCAGATTCACTTAACAACCGTGTTATTAGTAACTTAATTACAATGACTCACTTAACAATGGCTTAGCAATGGAAATTTTGCTCAATTGTGGTCAGAAATAAAGGACTGCTTAGTTGTCCCTACCATTGTTTGACCAACTCCCACTGGACTTTTGCCAGATGTCTCTACTTGGAAATCAATCAAACAACTTCCAGCTAATTTGGGATTATAAACCACAAGTGGATGGTTATTCTCATCCCATTGATATAACCAGGTTTGGTCCCCAGCTGTAATTTTATACAAAAGAAAATGCAGGAAGAGAATTAAAATAAGATGGGGGGGAAAAAACCAAGAAAGGCTTCAGATATTTTGCAATCCCCTTAAGATCTATTTCTTTCTTTTTTCTTCAATCAAACAGGTAAAACTAAGAATATCGCCCAAAGAATTTCATGAGGATTAGAATATCAATTATATTGATTACAACAGTGCTTCTTCTATTGTAGTGGAAGACTGAAAACATGTCAATAAAAAGTCCGAGCTGAAGTCAGAAGAAAGAACAAACTTGTGCAAACTTTGTTTCATTTCTCAAAAAAAGAAGAGAGAGAGGGGGAAAGAAGAAAGGAAGGAAAGGAAGGAGGGAAGGAAAGAAAGAAGAAAAGAGAAAAAAAGAATATTAAGAATTGCATGTCAAGCGACAAGTATAACAAGGGTTTTGGCATTGAGAGATAATCTGTATATCAAAATATCTTCCAGAAGAAAAAAATTGTTCTACTATGCAGTACATATGACAGCAACTCTGATCAAAGAATTGTTTACCTTGAAAAGTGAGCCATTCAGTCTTCCTCTGCTCTGAATTCGTGGTCAGTTTCAAAAATTCATAAACGGCTGGACTTTGCATCCTTCAAACACAATGAAAAGGATATTGAGGAAATGTTAATCAGACTTGCTCAGGAGGGGAAAAAGTTTGTGACCTGACCTCATTGTTACGCTTTTCTTCCCAGGTAGTTCATTTGTCTATATGGCCCTGGAGAGAAAAGGGTACCACCAGGTGATGGAACCAACCGGTTAATTCGGTTCCAAACAACACACAGCAAACAGGAGTTTTCTTAGGAAAGGCCCCAAACTCAGGTGCAGATGGCATCCGAGGAGAGAGATGTTTGGGAAGCTGCAGGCAATCCAAAGATGGTTAAAGGTCCATGGGGAATTCAGAATAAAAAGGAAATAGAGATAAATCCGCCATGGAACTTTTCTATGGAAGAAGATCTGGCTCTACATTTGGGGTCTCTCGGTGGGAAAAAAACCCTGGATTCAGCCGAGCAAAAGCACTCGCCGAAGAAATATTCCAATTTTCCTCTGGAATTTCAGCCAGAGGAGGAAGCAGAGAATATTGAAATACATGCCAGTTGCTTAGCGGGTGCATCCCAAATCGGCATCAAAGAGGAGGATTTAGAGCACCCCGAATATGAGTGGTCCCTGTGCCAAAACTCTGTCCCGTTCCTGTCTCAAAGGATAAAAAAGGAAGCCAACGCCAACCCTCCCCTCGATTCAGAGTTTGGGGAAAACATTGACCCGCCCTCAATATTCCTCAAAAGGCGCCCCCCCACCTCCATGTTCACCAAACAGGACGGGGGCTTTGCCAAGTCCCAGAAAAATCTCCCCGTCCTCCTGGAAGAGCCGAAAGCAGAGAAAACGTTCCCCTGTCCCGTTTGCAGCAAAGAATTCAATCAGAAGTCTAACCTCACTCGGCACCATAAAATTCACACGACCGAAGGGTCGTACAAGTGTGCCAAGTGCGGGGAAAGCTTTCGCATGAACCGGCAGCTCCTTCGACACCAGCGGATGCACCTGAGCGACCCGTTCAAATGCACCGAGTGTGGGAAGAGCTTCAGCCGGAGGTCCAATCTCATCCGGCACCAAAAAATCCACACGCGGGAAGCGCCGTATCAGTGTCCCGAGTGTGAGAAAACCTTCAACCAGAAGACCAATCTTTTCAGACACCGGATGATCCACATCCAGATGGGGCCTTGCAACTGTACCAAGTGTGGGAAACTTTTCACGCAAAGAAAGTACCTGGTGAAGCACCAAAAGCTGCACCTAAGCGAGGGAGACCAAAAATGCTTCATTTGCGGGAAGCAATTTCGGCTGAAGAAATATCTCCGGCGACATCAGAAAATCCACAGCCGTGAGATGCCGAATGTGCACGAAACTCAGATGGAGTGACCAGGCTTGGCAAGAAGAACTGGAATTACAGGCGGATGGAAAACTCAGAATGGCAGGAAGGGCCGCCCTTGCTTAGCCACCGCCTCTTTTAGTGACCCTTCGTAGTTAACGGTGGGAAAGCGAAACAATCATTTTTTTTGGTGGCCAGTCTTCCATTCATAACCTTTACAGGTTTGTAAATCAAAGGAAAGCGGAAGGAAGATCATTAAGCACAGTCGTGATTTTACTTAGCAGTTGCTTCACTTAGCGACTGACAATTATGGTCGCTAAATGAGGACTGCCTGTAGACATATCTGGAGATGCGGACACCTGAGTGAAATAGGGAGGTTTCATATGCTTAATTAATCGCATTTGGAAAAAAAATCATAGGATCTTGCTTTTTGCAGTCTTGGGGGGCTTAAAGCAGCGTGTTTCCCCCTGTGTGTGTGTGTGTGCTAATTCATAGGACTAATTTTGTGTGTGTTCTCCAGGAAAGCAGAAGGTGGCGCTAGAAGGAATAGAACCCGTGTCATTGTGAATTTCTGCCTTGTTGGGGGATAGAGAGGGCACCAACTTTCTAGTTGCCAAGATACTTTCAAAAGAAATGGGAGTTCCTAACTAATTTCATTTCTGTTGTTTAAATGTTGTGACAGCTTCATTCTGCCAAACAATTTACCTCCTCCACTTCCCCTAACAAGAATTGTGCAAAAAAAAAATAAGAGAGGTTATATAAACTTTCTGGATTTGTGTAAGATGCCTAAGACGTCTCCAGGATTGTTTTGGGTGGAAAGACACACACACATGTATAATTTCCGTCGGAGTCTCAGCCCAATGACCCTGTCATTTAAGAGAAAGACGGTTCCTATTTCCTGTCATTTCTAGCCAACATGTCAGGTCTTGTGGGGTAAATCAGGATCTAATTCTACTTTATTGTAAAGCTGCATTAACAGAATCTTGCAAGTCTGAAAGTGCAGATCTCCTGCTGCCTTTTTTGAGCCTCTTTCTCTGTGCATTATGCAGATGTGTCATCGGTGGTGAAATACTACTGGTTCAGCACGGCTCCCCAAACCAGTTGTAAAAAGTGCACAATCACTGAACCGGTAGGGAAACTGGTAGAATCCCACCACTGTGTGTCATCTCTTATGTGACTGTTTCCTTGGCATTGCTTCTTTGCCCAGCCTTTTACATGTCTTCCATGTAACATGGTGGATTGTCAGAGACAAGAGGATTTTAAAACATCTGGTCCTCGGGGCACTTCTGCAAGGGCCTGAATAACAACACTTGGTTTCAATTCTGCTTCCTGAATCATGCCACAAGATTCCTCTTTGCAATTACAGGCAGTCAACAATTCATTTAGTGACTATTCAAAGTTACAACAGCACTGAAAAAAAAGTGACTTACGGCCATTTTTTCACACTTAAGGTCATCGTGGCATCCCCGTGATCACGTGATTACAATTTGGATCCTTGGCAATTGATTCGTGACCTTTGCAGTGTCCCCGGGGGTCACGTGAACCCCCTTTCCAATCTTCTGACAAGCAAAGTCAGTGGGGAAGCCAGATTCACTTAACAACTGTGTTAAGGGGTTGTAAAATGGAGCAAAACAAGTGTCTCACTTAGCAACATAAATTTTGGGCTCCATCGTGGTTGTACATCAAGGATCAAAATGAAGCAGGAAGTTGTATCTAGATGTTTAGAGCCAGGATGCACCAAAACGGAGGATCTAGCGTCACTCAAAAGCTCTGTCCAGCCCTGTCCATCTAAGAGGAAATAAGTGGTCAGTGTAGGTCAGTAAGGACTGTCCAAGCATAGTGTGAAGAGCAGCCCAAGAAACAACCTCGGGAATTTATTCTAGATTTAGCGATGGCGGGAGCAGGTAATAAGGATGTAAAAATTTGTTATGGACATCTCAAAGCATGTTCTCGAAGATGTAATGCAGACAGTCCTCAACTTATAACTATTTCCTTAGCGGCCGTTGGAGGTTACAACCTACCTAGAACCAGGATTCAGTTCTGAGGATCTCGTGGTGTCCCCTTCCTGGGTGGTCATATGATCTCCCTTCAGCTGCTGGTCAGCACAGCTGCAAGGATGGTCCTTACTTGTGTCCTGCAAACACATGGACCTCTTTTGCCGTGGCTATGCCAAAACCTGGAAGTTATTTCCAGTTTTCGGCAACACTGCCATAGCAAACCGTGGGTTTAACCAGGGGTCCCCAACTTCCAGTCTGTAGACTGGCACAGGCAGTAGTGGGATTCAAATAATTTAACAACCAGTTCTCTACCCTAATGATTTCTTCCAACAACAAGTTCACCAAATGACTCAGAAAGTTAACAACCAATTCTCCTGAACTGGTGCAAACTGGCTGAATTCTACCACTGGGCCCGGGGCCTTTGGCATGTCAGAAACTGGATCGTGAAAACAAGCAAAACCCCACAAGTCTGTGGGATGAAGGCAGCACAGGAAACCACGAATCCCCCAGTCCCTGGAAAAACCTCGATCCATGGAATCTGTTCCTGGCGCCCAAAAGGTTTAATGCGTCTAAACTTTTTGCAAGGAGAGCCAGATTTGGTGAGGTGAAAATGTGTGGAGCCGACAATTCAGCCTGACATTTTTTTTTTGAACCATTAACATTAAATGGGAAAAACACTGGCCAGTGGGGATGAGTGACAGGCTGAGCCATCGGGGAGAAGAGGCTGTGGGCCGCTCAAAATTTGAAAATGGGCCGCAATTGGCCGC
This sequence comes from Notechis scutatus, assembly GCF_900518725.1. The sequence continues at coordinate 80,058 of NW_020717079.1, read as the reverse complement.
CAGGCCGGACTTTGGTTTAATGACTGCCGGCCTGGTTTAATGACTGGTGGGGGGGGAAGGGTGTATAATTGGATTGCTCATGAGACTGACCCGATTTACAATTGTCACACAACCTATGGCCATTATGGCAGGGGTGTTCAAACTTGACACGTTTTAAGACTTGTGGATTTCAGCTCTCAGAATTCCTGAGCTAACATGACTGGAGGAGGAATTCTGGGAGTTGAAGTCCACAAGTCTTAAATGTGCCAAGTTTGAAGACTCCTGCCATAATGGTTAGACTGCATTATTGCCATGTGTGAAGGACTACATGTATGAAGAGAATCCGAAGAATTTTGAGTTTTGGGCATCAGAATTTTCACTTGCTTAGCCCCATTGGAAGTCGTGTAGGTAGTCCTCGAGTTACGATCACAATTTAGCCGGAGATTTTCATTGCTAAGCAGGACTATTGTTAAGTGAGCTATGCCCCATTTTACAAATGTAAGCAAATCTCTTCAGTTAGTAAGGGAAATGTGGTTGTTAAAGCGAATCTTGCTCCTTAATTAACTTTGCTTGTCAGGCGTTGGCTTGGAAGGTCACAAAAGGAGGGTCATGTGACCCTGGGGACACTGCAGCCGTCATAAATATGAGTCAGTTGCTAAGGGTCTGAATTTTGATCATGCGACCCTGGGGATGCTACCGGGGTTGTAAGTGTGAAAAACGATCTTAAGTCACTTTTTCCAATGCCGTTGTAACTTCGACAGTCACTAAATGAACTGTTGTAAGTCAAGGACTATCTGTCCTTACATCAACAAGATGAGAGGGGACATATTAGGACGTCTCAATGTACCCCTATTTCCTTTGAAAGAGAAACTTATATTCATACGAAAAGCCTAGAAAATGTAGAGACTTACGTCCTCTTTTTAAGCACAATACAAAAAACAGGGTGAAAATTGTCCATTCTATGATTCTGTGACTTGATTTATCCACCCACGTAGCTTTTCTGGCACGTTTTCCCTGTTTAACCCACAATCCTGGGATTTGCTGGGGTTGCTGTCTGAATATTGGGCAGAGCATGAGTTGAACAATTCAATAAATAAACTGATCAGTCGCCTCTTTGCTTTGAAGACTGCCATGCATCCTAAAAAGTCAATGTTTTGCTTTCTTTTTTTTCAAGATCTGGTGTCTTCATGGAGTTTTCCATAGAGTTTTCTTATCGATAAAAAAAATTGGTCTTTTCCTCATCTATCTTCTCCTTTCTATCTTCTGTTTCTCCTTCTTTTCTCCCCCCTCCGTGCCTTCTCCTCCTTCCTTATATTTATTTTCTTCTTCTCCTTTTCCTATTTTCTCTATCTCCTCCTCCTCCTCCTTTCCATGAATCCCACTCCCTTCTAGCATTGATGATGTTATTAAGTTTGGTAATGAAACGTCTGCAAGGAAATAACCAAGCTCAAAGAGTAGAAAGGGTCTCACAATCCTTCTTCTCTTGCTGCTGCTCCTCGATTTTCTTCCTATCTTCTCCTCCTTTTCTATTTTCTCCTTCTCTATCTCTTCCTCCTCCTCCTTTCCATGAACCCCACTCCCTTCTAGAATTGATGATGTTACCAAGTCTGGTAATGAAACGTCTCCTATCTTCTCCTCCTTTTCTATTTTTTCCTCCTCTTCCTATCTACTTTCCCAAGGTCTCCTAATAGGTTGCCATGCAAGCACAGGTAGTCCTTGACTTACGAAAATTCATTTAGTGACTGTTCAAAGTTACAACAGCACTAAAAAAGGGGCATCCCCATGGTTTTGTGATCAAAATTCAAATTCTTGGCCATTGACTCACTTTTACGACAGTTGCAGAGTCCCGGAGTCACATGATCCCCTTTTACGACCTTCTGACAAGCAAATTCAACAGGGAAGCCTGATTCACTTAACAACCACCACGGTACTATGTAATTATGATTTATGAGATATGATCCATTATTTGTTGTTTATATATACACTCTGGGCTTATGCACGAGACAAATTCTTTGTGTATCCAATCACACTTGGCCAATGTAGAATTCTATCTATCTCTATATCATATCTATATCCATCCATCTATCCAATCTCTATATCTCTATTTTTATACTTATCTACCTCTATCATGTATAATCCATCTACATCTCTATTTTTATATTTATCATCTATCATATCTATCATTTATCTCATCATATATCTATCGCTATTTATCTAATCTCTGAATCTCTATTTTTACTTATCTATATCTGTATCTATCTATTTCTATCATCCATCTATCATTTGTTTTTATATTTATATCTATCTACTATCTAGCTAATCTATCATCCATCTATTATCTATCTATTTTAATATTTATATCTATCTATATCTATCTACTATCTATTATCTATATAATCTATCATCCATCATCTCTATATTTTTATACTTATCTATATCTTTCTGTCTACTGTCTGTCTATTTTATCTATCATCCATCTATCATCTATCTCTATTTTTATATTTATCTCTACTGTCTATTATCTATCTAATTTATCATCCATCATTATCTCTATTTTTATACTTATCTATCTCTATCACTATCTATCTATCTGTCTATCTATTATCTATCTAATCTATCATCCATCTCTATATTTATGTTTCTATATTTTTCTTTCTACTGTTCATTTTTTCTATCATCCATCTATATCTCTATATTTATCTCTATCTACTGTCTATTATCTATCTGATTTATCATCCATCATCTGTCTCTATTTTTATACATCTATCTATCTCTATCACTATCAATTATCTACTGTCTATTTATTATCTATCTAATCTATCATCTGTCTATCTCTATTTTTATATTTTTCTATATCTTTCCATCTCTATCTACTGACTATCTTATCTATCTATCATCTATCTAACAACTGCAGTGATTCATGTAAAAACTGACAAGAAAAGACGTAAAATGGGTGAAAGCTCACTTTATAACTCTTGCCTAAGAACAGAATTTTTGGGCTTGTCATCGTAAGTCAGGGGCTACTTTAGCCAGGCCAGACTACCAAAGCTATGGTGAGATTTGCCACCTTCCTCTATCCCCACCCCCTCAAATTATTCCTCCTTCCCCACCTTCTTCCTATCGGAAATTCAGGGCAGACCTAATTAGTTAGCAAGGCCGTAAATCCAGCCAGACTTTATCTCACTTGTTGGTTTTGTTTGATTTGTAAAATCAGCGTTGGGTGGGAGCAGATGGGTAGGAAGAGATTGCATATGGATCGCAGGTAAGGATGAAAAACTGGGTCACTAATCCAACGGCGTGGCCTCTTTAATAATCCTCCCGAGCGAGAGCCTAAAAATGGGCTCCTTTGCTTATGGAAACCATGACTGTAAAAATAAAAATCTACGTAAGCTTTGATCCCACGGAAAGAGGTCAGCCAAAGGATTAATGTGCTCAAAAACATTTTTGTCTCTTGGGCAGGTGCAGAGAATAAACATTGGAGGAGATTATCGTTAGATTTAACACCGGAGAACACTCAACTCTGTTCTGTGTAACTAATCAATAAAGAGTAAAGAGAATAAAAGTTATGTGTCGCTGCAAGGAAATTGTGTTGAGGTTTTTTTTCCCCCTGCAACAAATACAGGTGGTTTTTTGTTTTTTGTTTTAAATTAAACTTATTTTCCAGGATAAGGATGTTAGAACAGAATCCTGATCAGATGGCCCCTATTCATAATATATACGGTGTTTTTCCCCTGGCTAGATTAAAGTGCTGGGTTTTCCCCCAAATTTGGTTACTTTTAAGATGTGTGGGCCTTAAATCCCCCAAATTCTCCAGCCGGCAAGCTCTAACCACAGTAGAACCATAGTTCTCCCCAACCACAGTAGCTCTTGGAATTATCTTTCAATAAGGCCAATGTAAAGGTAAAGGTTCCCCTTGCACATCTGTGCTAGTCGTTTCTGGCTCTAGGGGGCGCTGCTCATCCCTGTTACAAAGCTGAAGAGCCAGCGCTGTCCGAAGACGTCTCCATGGTCATGTGACCGGCATGACGAAACGCCTTTGAAGGTGCACGGAACGCTGTTCCCTTCCCACCAAAGTGGTCCCTACTTTTCCTACTTGCATTTTTACACACTTTTGAACTGCTAGGTTGGCAGAAGCTGGGACAAGGAACAGGAGCTCCCTCCGTTACACAGTGCTAGGGATTCAAACTGCCGACTTTTCTGATTGACAAGCTCAGCATTTTAGCCACTGAGCCACCACATCCCTATAAAATAAAGAATGCCCTTATTTGTGGGTTTTTTAAAAAAATATGCTGTGTCTCTGTGGGTATAGTGTTTGAGGGTTTGTAACATTTAATTTAATTTAATATGTCAAAGTTCAGACCACTAGATTCCATGATGACTCTGAGTGACTCATGTTAGTGACTTACCGAGCACATCTAAATTATATTAAAGTAATCCAAATATCTTTACAATCCCCAAGGCATGTCACAACTTTTGAGCATGCCTAAAGTTTGGAAACTGAAAGCTTGAAAATTTGACACGGCCTAACAACTGGCCACAGACGCCCCCCAAGATTTAACTCAAGATTTAAAATTTAAATCATTTCTTCAAGCCTTCGTTGACCCCCAGTGATGACATTGTGGTCCCCCACAGCCACAAATTGAAAACAACTGTCCTGGGTCAAACTCCAAAGGGCACTGATCAGTGGTGGGATTCAAAATTATTTACTACCAGTTCTGTGGTGCATGGCTTGGTGGGCGTGGTGTGGCTTGGTGGGTGTGGCAGGGGAAGGATCCTGCAAAATCCCCATTTCCAACCCACTCCAGGGAAAAAATATACTGCAAAATCCCCCTTCCCTCCCCACCCCACTAACCTGCTTTCCAGCTCCATTCTCCTGTGCAGGGCAACCAAAAAAGACCAGCCGATCAGCTGGGAGTCAATAGGAGGCAGAGAATAGATGGGAGCAGGGCCAGTCAGAGGTGGTATTTGTTGAGGTAATTCCCCGTTAGGAGAATGAACGCATACAGGGAGACGTATTTGAGAGTAGTGTTTGAATAATACACACAGAGAGCACACAGATACACTGTACAGTAAATGTAGGTTTTTACTTGCAGAAAGGTTTAAGCAAAGTCCAAAATAAGCAATCCAAAAATCAGTCTCAGGTAAAATCAGTCAGTTTTTCAATCCAGGGATAATCCAAATATCAAATTCCAGTGTCAAAAACAGTTCAGTATCAGACTTACATTAAATCCAGTAATATCAGTCAATTAGAAGAAATGGAGCAAGGGCAATACTTTCCAACAGAAGGAAACAGAGATACACTCACACTCTCTTCTGAGACTCAGACTAAGACAAACCAGGTTTCTGGCTCCATCTTATGGCCGTTTGAGAAACCACACCTAATTACAGTTTTGCATTTTCTTAAAGTTACAGTTTTAAAATGTTTATCCTGGTTTATATATTTCTAACCCAAATACCTGTTAGGTGACTTATATTCCTAACGGTATTGGCCAGTTCTCCAAAACTACTCAAAATTTCTCCAGAACTGGTCAGAACCGGTTGAATACCATTTCTGGCATTGTTCCCCTCTTCTTTCTTTCCTTATACAATTTTCAGAGAAGAAAAAATACTAAGGGTTAATGGACAGAAGGCCCTGTTAGGAGGTTAGTGTGTAGTTTACACATCCATCTTTCCAAGCTGCACATTCTTTGGCTGAGACCAATAGTTAGTCCTCAACTTATACATTTTTGTTTAGGGATCATTTCAAGTTTACAACAGCATTGGAAAAAGGTGACTTTGGATCATTTTTCACACTTAATGGCCATTGCAGCACGGTCACGTGATCAAAATTCAGATGCTTGGAAACTGGCATGCACTTATGATGGTTGCAGTGCCCCAGGGTTATGTGATCCCCTTTTGCGACCCTCTGACAAACAAACTCAATGGGGAAGCCTGATTCACTTAACAACTGTGTTACTAACTTAACTACTGCAGTGATTCACTTAACACCTGTGGCAAGGAAGGTGGGGCAAACTTCACTTAACTCTCTTACTTAGCAATGGAAATTTTGAACACCATTTCGGTTCTAAATTGAGGACTACCTACGGTATAAGACTTTAAAAATGATTCCTGAAGTGTTAAAGGGGAGATGCTATCAAGTCGCACTCCCAACAATTTATTTTCCACTACAAGTAATCCTGAACTTATGACCATAACAAAGCTCCAAATTTCTGGTGCTAAGTGAGACAGCTAAGTAAATTTTGTGCCCTGTTTTACGACCTTTCTTGCCACAGTTGTTAAATAGATCACCACCGTTGTTAAGGTAGTTAAGACAGTTGTTAAGTAAGTCTGGCTTCCCGCTGACTTTGATTGTCAGAAGGACACTTTGACCGTCATAAATGTGAACCAGTTGCCAAGCAGCCGAATTTTGGAACATGTGACCATGGGGAATTCTGCAATGGTCATACATGTGAAAAACAATCACAAGTCACTTTTTTCGGTGATGTTGTAAGTTTGAACGGTCACGAAATGAAATGTTTTAAGTCAAGGACTCCCTGTATTGTGACACCGTCATTGCTTTCTTCCATATTTTGTCCTGGTGGTTACGCAACTATCTAACCAGACAAGATCTGATTGTTTCACTGACTTCAATATTTTTGAAGGCAGGTTGACCCTAAATAATTAAAGCAAAGTCAACCATACCTAATCATGGCTTATATCCGTGATGGCGTGTGCCAATTTGTGCGGGCACATGAGCCCCAGCCAAACTTACCTTCATTGCGCATGTACTGGTGCCACCCAGCTGATTTTAGGCCAGTTTGAGACCTTTTTTGGCCTCCCTGAGGCTCGAGGGAAGCCTCTGCAGCCTTGGGAGGCCGAAAAATGGGCCTTCTGGAAATACCGGAAGTGCCAAAACGGGCCTGTTTTCAGCCTCCCGAGGCTCTCGAGGC
>NW_020717079.1:55414-72750 GCF_900518725.1 Notechis scutatus | reverse complement strand
CAGCTGGGAGGTGCGTACATGCGCAGTGCAGGTCAGGGGGAGCAGGAGGTGTTGCACACACATGCTCAGAGGGGCGGGGCATATTGCCTTCTGGGTGCTAGCATGTGAGCATGCGCACAATTTTCGGCACGGGAGCCCAAAAAGGTTAGCCACCACTGATATCCTCCATGGTGGCTTGTAAAACCCTGGCATTTTTTTGCCAGAAATGTTAGGTAAACAGCCAATAAGTGAACCAGGGTCAAATTATAGCTTAACGAAGCATTCTCAGCTTTAATGTGAGAGGAAAAAATTCAAAACCGCTCTTCCATACCAGAAAAGAAGATTAAAATAATTACCGGGCGATTCTCCTGAGAGGACTTGGAACGGAGGAACGGGTGCCTCAATGAAAGCTGACAGCGGGGAATTTGCCCTGCATATTAATCCAAGCAAATGCCACCTGTGTCTTAAAACTGCTCGGAAGAGAAAAATATTCTGAACTTTAAAATAAATAGCAACTTTCTAATATGAGAAATTGTTTTAAGCAAGTCGCGCCCCAAGAGGCACAGAAAAGGATCAAATGCTAATTCCACCTCTTGTATAAACTCAGATTTGCCGTGGATTCCTTTCATATTGTTCAAAATGGGAGTCGACTTGTAGAAGACTGCTTCGGGCTTTTACTAGTCCTTGACTTAGCACCATAACGGAGACCGGAATTTATGCCGTAAGTCATGACAGCTGTAGGTCAAGGCATCCAAGTGACTGGCTCAATTTTACGATCTTTTTTTGTGACCATCATTAGGTGAACACCATGGCTGAAAAGCAAACGTGATAGTCATTAAGCAAGTATGGTGGTCATTAAGTGAGTCAATACATTCCTAGGTGTGAGGAGGGGTTGTTTCCATCAAAAAAATATTTGAAATCACATTACGGGAAGTCCTTGACTTATAACCATTCATTTATGATCATTCAAGGTTAACACCGGCACGGCAAAAAAGTGACTTATGACCATTTTTCACACAACCATTGAAGCATCCCCAGGTCACATAATCAAAATTCAGATGCTTGGAAACTGGTTCATACTTATGACGGTTGCTATATCCCAAGGTCAGGTTTGCAAACTTCTGTCAAACAAAGTCAATGGGGAAGCGAGATTCACTAAACAACCTTGTGACTAACTTAACAACTGAAGTGATTCATTCAGCAACTGGGGCAAGAAAGGCTCTGCAATGGCGCAAAACTCAATGAACATTTGTCTTGTTTATCAAAGAAAATTTTGCTCAACTGTGGCTGTAAAGTTGAAGGCTACCTAGTTGTGCCCATTGTTTTTTGATTCCCATTGGACTTTTGTCAGATGTTTCTCCTCCTTTCAACTTGGGAAACCTATGTTCCCCAATCTGGTCCCCAAATAAGCCACAATTGTCTGGTCATTCTCATCCCATTGACATAACCAGGTTCGGTTCCCCAGCTGTAATTTTATGCCTGAAATACAAAAGAGAATGCTCGGAGGGAATTAAAATAAAGTGGGGAAAAACAGGGCAAAGCTCTCTTCATGGAAATTTTGGGTTTTAATTGTGGTCGTATGTTGAGGACTGATTGTGATTATGGAACACTTGCAACCAGCTAATAAAGGTGAGCCAGTTGCCAAGCGCTCAAAATGTGGCCACATGATTGTGTGTGTGTTTGCTCCAGAATAGATCATCTGAACCTTTTGGGGGAGGTTACTCATAACTTTGAATAGTCTTTGTGTGGCTACATAGAGAGTCCATTTCTGTTCTGTTCTGAAAAGGAACAAGTGTGGTTTTTCGTGGAACTTTAAGTCCTGCAGCGCCATCTGGTGGAAATGAGGTACAATGCGCTGAATAAATAAGTACAGGTGAGTCCTCCATTTACAACCACAATTGAGCCCAAAATTTATGTTGCTAGGTGAGACATTTGTTAAGTGAGTTTTGCCCCATTTTATGACCTTTCTTGCCACAGTTGCTAAAAGAATCACTGTAATTGATAAGTTAGTAACCTGGTTGATAAAGTGAATCTGGCTTTCCCATTAGCTTTATCAAAAGGTTGCAAAAGGGGATCATGTGATCCCAGGTCACTGCAACTGTTATAAGTATGAACCAGCTGTCAAGCATTCAAACGTAAATCACGTGACCGTGCAGATGCTGAATGGTTGTGTGAAAAATAGTCCTAATTAACTTTTTTTTGAAAGTGTCGCTTAACTTTGAATGGTCACTAAATGAACTGTTGTAAATTGAGGACCTCTAACTCAATGAAATGTTCAGTAAAAGATGTAAAATTTAAGGCTTATCAGATAAATCCAGGTGTTACAGTTTTGTTTCCTTTCAGAAGATATAGCTTTTTATCTTCTTTTATATATATATATATAAAAAAGCGAAATACCACTCATGCATCATCACAAAATCTCCAGAACTGTAAAGCCTACAAACTTGAGATTTGGCACTTATGTTCCTCTTGGCTTCTAAACGCTCACTAAGAAAGGATTTTTTGAAATGACCATCAGAGCATTCGTATTTCCTATATTATTATTATTATTAACACACTTGATGATGATTTCTACTTCACCTCCCCACTTGAAAAGAAGTGTCTTCCAAATGCAAAAGACAAGCAGAGGAGTTTCCGTTTCAGAGCAGCCACCAGCTTTACTACAGAAGTTAAGCTAAGCCACGCCCAGGCTCCTTGCTGTCTCCTTCTTGCTCGCAGCAAATACTGTTTCAGTTTCCAAACAGCCCTCAACTCTCTCACATACTGACAGGATGCTAGCCAGATGAATACTGATGGATGCTGGTAGGCAGAGGCAGAATTTTACCCCTTTTATTTTCCTCCCCCAAAACTAAGCCCGATCACATAGTTTCATAGTGAAGCATGGATATACCCTGTTAGTCTTACATAATCTTATATTGAGTTTTTTGAGATTTCCCCCAATAATTTCCTGGGAACAGATTGTGAGACAAAATTTATTTTTGAAATTTGTCTTTTTTTAAAAAAAACATCCTCTCTTAAAAAGTTAACTGTATTTAATAGTCTTTATTGTAAGTGGGCATACACTTGTAGCCATCCTTCTCCTCCAATCTACTCCTCCCCCAATCTATTACTAAGCTGAAATTGAACACATTTATAGAGTCTCATATAGCATAAATCCTTGATGATTTCCAACAGCGATATGGATTTAAAACGCCACACCAAAATGATGAAAAAATGAAATTGTAGTTTCAAAATTTGCTTAGCAAAACCATACAAGTAGTCTCGACTTATGACAACAATTGAGTCCGAATAGATAGTTGCTAAGCAAGTTTTATGACCTTCCTTGACACAGTTGTTAAGTGAATCACTGCAGTTGGTAAGTTAGGAACCTGGTTGTTAAGTGAATCTAGCTTCCCTGTTGTCTTTGCTTGTCAGATCACAAAAGGGGATCATATGATCCCAGGACTCTGCAACGGTCATAAATATGAGTCAGTTGCCAAGCCTCTGAATTTTTATCAGGTGACTGTGGGGATGCTACCATGGTTGTAAGGGTGAAAATCAGTCCTAAGTCACTTTTTTTCAGTGCCATTGTAACTTAGAACAGTCACTAAAGAAATAGTTCTAAGTCAAAAACTACCTGTAATGAATAAAGTTTTGGCCAAGCCTGTACTTTGTAGCTCAGTATTTCCAATGAACATTAAATGTAGTTGAATATCACACAAAGTTTAGCAAAATTGCAAGGCAGCCTTCAGAAAACTTGATGGCACGTTATGTTTCTCTAAACCACCCTAGCCAACTCCTTGTGGAGATGGGCGACAGGTTAATTTAGCAAATAATAACAAAACGTAATAAATAAGACACAGGCTGGTGTTCTCAAAACCTCTTTGTTAAGCTTAGAAGCACCTACAGACATACAATCTTTTCAAAGGAACAGACAAGAACAGGATACAAAAAGCCACAAAAGCAAGCAAAGAAGAGTTATTCAGAAAAAGCAGGGAAAATGTCACCTTGGTATTTCACCTGAGAATTCTGTTTTAATGAAGGAAAATGTAAAGACACTCTGGCATGGGGAGTTAACATTTTTCTATACAAGCAGTCCTCGACTTACGACTCTAATGGAACCTGCCTTTTATGGTTGCAGTGACCAACCTGATTTTATGACCTTTTTGTGTGTGTGGTAATCATTATGTTAAAAACCCATCGTTTGCTGTGGGCCTGCTTGCTAAAAACCGGAAGTGCCGGAAAAATTTTCAGCAAAATCGTCATAAAATTGTGATCACATGACTGCCCGATGTTGAGAATGGCTAATGTGGGGGCAGTTTGGGAGCATCGACATCAATGGTGGGATTCAAATAATTTAACCGGTTCTCTGCCCTAATGACTGGGTAGTCGTGTGACTGGGTGGGTGTGGCCAACTTAATTGGTTTTACCTGTAGGAAATTCACCTATAGAAAACTTTCAGTATTGGAGCATACACAACTTCTGGAGGCAAGTTGTTCCACTGATTAATTGTTTTAACTGTCAGGAAATCTCTCCTTAGTTCTAAGTTGCGTCTCTCCCTGATTAGTTTCCACCCATCGCTTCTTGTTTTGCTTTCTGGTGCTTTGGAGAATAGCTTGACTCCCTCTTCTTTGGGGCAGCCCCTCAAATATTGGAACACTGCTAACATGTCTCCCCTGGTCCTTCTTTTCATCAGACTAGACATATCCAGTTCCTGCAACTGTTCGTATGTTTTAGTCTCCAGTCTCCTAATCCTCTTTCTTGCTCTTCTCTGCACTCTTTCTAGAGTCTCAACATCTTTTTTACATTGTGGCAACCAAAACTGGATGCAGGATTCCAAGTGTGGCCTTACCGAGGCCTTATAAAGTGGTATTAACAAACTTCACATGATTTTGATTCTATCCCTCTGTTTATGCAGCCTAGGACTGTGTTGGCTTTTTTGGCAGCTGCTGCACATGGCTGGCTCCTATTTAAATGGTTGTCCACTAGGACTCTGAGATCCATCTCAGTTATACTGTACCTGTGCGTTTGATTTTTCTTGCCTAAATGCAGAACCTTACTTTCTCCACCATTGAATTTCCACCATTGAAGCAATACAGCTGGCTGGATCGTATATGCATTAAATTCATGGCCTGTAGGATCAAGCTGCATTGTCCCCCTCCTGAATTTTTCCCCCCCAGGAAGAAACAAGAAGTAGCCAACACTGCAGCAGCTATAAAAGGTCTTGGGGAACTCCAGGGAGTATCAGCTGATGTTTGTAACCATGTCCTTCTCCCTGAAGGGAAGAGGTTAATCCCATCCCTAGATAGGTGATGGATGCGTTTCCCTGCCCTGTTGTTTATTGACTTGACTGATGATGTATAGCTGCATTCCAGCTGTTAAACTATTCTTGGCTGTCTGCCCTGAGCTGTTAACTGAAGGGGGAGAGGAAAAAAAAAACTCTTGCACTTTATTTTTAGCCGTTTCTCTGAACTGCATAAGCAATTAATTAAGGTTTGGACGAACAGGTGAGAACTGGCTGAATCCTACCTGTGATCAACCTGCGGTCACGTGACTGGGGAGGTGGCAGCACTCAGAAATTCAGAACTGGATTGTAAATATTCCTGGCTGTCTGATTGAATTTCAAATAATTGCTAAGAGCCACCCTGAGTGACTTGTAAAAAATAAATGTGGGGCAAAAAATAATGACAAATGAAATCAGTTCCTTCCTTCAAAAGCCAAGAAATATCTGCAGGGTAACATTAAGGAAGGAACTGATTTTATTTGTTATTATTTTTTTACCCCACATTTATTTTTTACAAATAACTCAAGGTGGCAAACATATCCAGCATACCTTCATCTTAGTTTCCCCACAACAACAACAGTAACAACAACAACCCTGGCTTTCATGGCTAAGATGGGACTTGAACTCTTGATTCTACCTTGATGTCTTAACCACTAGACCAGGGTCTCCAAACTTGACGGATTTAAGACTTGTGAACTTAAACTCCCAGAATTCCCCAGCCAGCATGACTGAGGAATTCTGGGAGAAGAAGCCCACAAATTGCTAAGTTTGGAAATCCTTGCACTAGGCCAAACTGGTGGCCTCCTACAAAGGAGAGACTTGACATTAAGACAGCAACCGTTAAGACAACCTGGTCTGTTTTAAGCCATTTTAATTGGGGTTATTGGAGATGGGAATTAAGGGACTGGATAACCAGGGGGGGGCCCTGGGTGTGCGAACAAAGCCATGTCAAATAACACATATCATAAAATCTCTATTAATGCAGACAATTAAAAGTAGACTTCGTGACAAGGTTTCCTTTCCGCCATTAGCTTCAGACCTCCATCGCGTCCTTCTTGCCTGTCTCTTGACCCTCGAAGGGAGGGTACTTGGCCTCCACATCAGCCCAAGTTATGTTGCCGTTGGCCAGGTCGCCCACCAGGACTGGTAGATTGGAGGTCTAAAAAAGCAAGAACAGGTGACATACTGATCAATCCAGGATTGAGCGTCCATGTCCCTGAGGCTCTTCCAGAATGCAAGAAAGTCATGCGCGGGGACTTAGTCCAGGGGCAGAGCTGGTATGCTGCTGGTTCGCACTGGTTTCTAGCGATCTGGAAGCGCCGCCCAGCAGTTGGCCCCGCCCACCCACACCCGCCCTTTTCCTGTCCTATACTTCCTGTTTGTAGCTCAGCTGATAGCACGCCTCAGCTATTTTAATCACCAGTGCTGAAGGTAAATTTTCATCATGCTTAAAATTGCCCCGTTTAGAACGCTTCATGTGCGCGCAAAGCCCACACCCAAAAAACTGGTAGCAAAATATTTTGAATCCCACCACTGCCAGAGGGGTCAATTTCTCCCCACAAAGCCAGATGCAGCAAGGCAAACACACCTACCACCACCAGAGAACACAATGGTGCTTTTCCAAAAGACCACTGGACGTTGTTGTTTTTTTTTTTTGGAAAATGTTTTGCTTTTCATCCAAAAAAAGTTTCTTCGGTGCTAACTTTAGTTCTTCAGTTAGAACTGAAGAAGCTTCTAGGATGAGAAGCGAAACGTCTTCCAAGGAAAATACCTTTTTTTTTTTAGAAAAGTACCTTTGAGACAAGCGCGAATTGGATGATTTAGGCTCTTCAAAGACGTTCACCACGAGAGAACAGCATCTCCTGTCCCCCAGCCATCTCCACCCAAGAGGGTGACTTTCAGCACTCCACATTGGCCTTCACCTCCTTTCTTAACTGGTCCTTCTCTGGATGCAACAAGGAAGCCCTGGGGACTTCTAGCCTCTCCACTGAAGTTCAGTATATCTTTATTCGAAATATTTACAATCCATCCATCATCCAGAAGATCTCGCAGCAAATTCTAACTTATATTTAAGACGTGTGAACTTCAACTACCAGAATCCTGGGAATTCAAGTCCACATGTCTTTAAAAGCTGCCCAGGTTGAAAAATGCTGGTTGATAGAGATGGATACGGATTCTGTGAGTGGGTGTTTGTGAGGCTTTTTTCTCTCTCCAACTTTCCTTCCCAAGGGCATATTTTTATTTTCTGCATTTTTTTACTCCCCCAACCCTTGTGCAAAAGCCACCTCTACCTCTGCTGCCCACAGGCCAACTTACCTCGGCCCGTATCTGCCGCATGGAGTCGCGATCTCTTAAGGTAGCTGTGTGTGGGGTTTTGTTGACGGTGTCGAAGTCAATCGTAATCCCAAATGCCACCCCGATTTCATCCGTCCTCGCGTACCGCCGGCCGATGGATCCAGAAGAATCATCCACTTTGTGGGAGACCCCATTTCTGGTCAAGGCTTCAGCTGGTTTTTAAAAAAAGGTGTGGAGGCTTGATTCCTTACTACATACAAAGTCCCTTACTGATTTGTCTTGTCTGGAAAAGCTTACAGGTAGTCCTTGACATAAGACCATGGTTGAGCCCGGAATTATGGACATTAAGTGAGTCATCAAATGATTATGTCTGATACACACACACAAATTGTGGTAGTTAAGTGAATCGTTATTGTTAAGTGAACTTGTGTTCTTTAAGTGAATGCATTATCCATAATGGGCAGTTTTTGCTGGAAACCATAAATAAATGCCTGTTTGCAGCAAAAAAAAAATGTCATAAATCATGGCCACATGACTACCTGATGCTGCAAACAGCCATAAATGTGAGCCAGTCGCTGCGCAATCAAGTGATTGTGGGGGACAGTCAGTAGAGCTTTGATCGCAAGTCATAATTTTCTCCTAATTTTGAATGATCACTAAACGACCAGTCGTAAGTCAAGAACTATCTGTAAAGATGAATGTAGTATGGGTCCCCAAATTGCTGGCTAGGAATCTTAGCTTCTGTAAGTAAAGGAGAGCCTTATTTACAGGATAAAATCTTTGGAAAAACGCAGCCCCTCTCGCGTCCCAAAAACACAGCAAACTCTACAGGTTGTTTTAGGACTGAAATAAGGAAAACGTGAATTCTGCCATTCATGGAATTGGCTCAATCGAAGTCGTAAGTCAAGGACTACGCGCAAGTCCCCTTTCCAGAAACAATTCATTCAGACCATGACTATTTACAGGGAAGCTTTTTACTCACAGAGTTCCTTCACAAACGGGATGAATTCCTGGTTCTGACTCAAAGGAAGAACGGAGCATTTGAACGGAGCCACCACAGCAGGGAAGCTGAAGTACTGTTACAAAGAGAAAACAGCAAGCAGCCGCTCAGAAAAAAGTGGGAGCTGGTAGAATCAATATCTTCGCGTGGCGATTTACGACTGTTTGGAACATTCCTCTTCAAGAAATGTTATGAAAATATATCATAAAACACAAATGAAAATAAAGATGAGGGGAAAAAAGGAGCAAAGGGATGGTGTAGGGATAAAAAAAAACCCAAAAAAGACAGTTACTTCCAACTCTTGTCAGTATGGTACAATACCGAATAGCCTTAACTTTTTGCATTTCTGCATTTCTATACCATTTTGGTATAGTGGTTAAGATGTTGGTTTAAAAACCAGGAGGCAGCGAGTTCTAAGCCTGCCTTAATCATGAAAACCAATGGTGGGGACCTTGAGCCACTCACTAAGAGACAGTGAGTTCTAATCCCACCTTAAGGATAAAAGCCAGCTGGGTGACTTTGAGCCAATCACCAGGAGACGGTGAGTTCTAGTCCCGCCTTAGGCATGAAAGCCGGCTGGGTGACTTTGGACCGGTCCCTCTGTCTCACCCTAGCCCACCTCACAGGACTGTTGTTTTGGGGGAAATAGGAGGCAGGGATCATACGTCTTTTCATCACTTGATCCATTTATAAAGCAATGAAGGCAGGTTAAAAATCTAATAAGCGCAGGTAGTCCTCATCTTACATTTCATTTAGTGACCATTTGAAATTACAGGGGCACTGAAAAATGTGACATCACCATTTTTCCCACTTACAAAGGTTGCGGCATCCCCACAGACCCATGATCAAAATTCAGAAACTTGGCAACTGGTTCATATTTACGACGGTTGCAGGATGCCGGGGTCACCCCATGACCCCTTTTGCAACCTTCTGATCGGCAAAGTGAGATTCATTCAACAATCATTGCCCACTGCAAGGATTCCCTTAACCACTGTTGTGCCAAGGAAGGCCGCAAAATGGGGGTAACACTCACTTAAAAAACTGTCCTGCTTTAGCGACAGAAATTTTGGGCCTCACTGTGGTCATAAGTTGAGGACTACCTGTAATTCAGGGTTCCCTAGGTCAATGCCTTAGAAAGAAATCCTACCGTTCGCTGTTCATCTCCCTCCCTGATGTGGAATGTATGCTCAAATATCGTGTACATGATCCTTCCAAGCCCAAAGGAAGGTTCGATCACGTTGGGGACAATCTCTTCCACTAGGAAACAAGAGGCAAAGGTCAAACAAACTATGTACGTTTCCAAGTTTAAGACTGTTTTAAACTTGGAATGACTCACAACCCTCGGGATGGAGATATAGAAGCACAGGCAGCCACACAGACAGGCTGAAGAACAGGCTTTATCCGTGGGCTGTCAAGACTCTGGAACGGAAAATAACTTTACAATAACACAGTACGAGTGACTTGCGGGGCCGGCACGACGTGCAGTAAGTCCACATGGTGCAACAAGATTGTGTGTTTGTTAGGAGGATTCACTGGGTTAGGGATTTTCCGTCTTTCACTGGGAACTGTATTGTGTTGGGGGTGCACCATGGGAGGCTCATCTCATTGTACACATGTTGTACTCTGACAATAAAGGTTTGAAAAGTTTTTTATCATCAGTGTCCTTAGGTGGTAGGAAGGAAGGGAGGGAAGGAAGGAAGGAAGTGGGAGGGAGGGAGGGAGGGAGGGAGGGAGGGAAGAAAGGAAGGAAGGAAGGAAGGAAGAAAGAGGGAAGGAAGGAGGGAAAGAAAGAAAGAAAGAAAGAAAGAAAGAAAGAAAGAAAGGGAATTGTAACATTCTGCTGCCCCCTGAAGGTGATTTTTGGAACTTCAGCTTGAAGCAGCTCTACTTACCATGCAAGGTTTTCTGGAATCTCTTCACGTTGACCATGTCCTTTGTTACCTGAAAGGTTTTCCCTTCTGTCTCAATTGTAAATTCCCTATCAGGGAGAGAAAGGGGTGTCAAAAGGATGCTGAACTATGGAGCTAAAAGGATATTTGGGGAGCTACAGCTGATACACAATGCAGAGGGCTGACAATTCCGGAGCGGCTTGTGTGACACCATTATTATGTGATCGATATGGGTTGCCAGTTTCCTTCTGGGTCCAATTCAAGGCATTGGTGATCACCTTGAAAGCCCTTTATGGCTACCTGAGGAACATCCTCACCCCAATGGGATTGGCCTGCCCTCACCTGCCAACAGAAGCGGCATGACACGGTCCCTGTCGGTCAAGGAATTCTGGCCGGGGGATCCAGAAGAGTTTTTCCTCTTGTGGGTCCCATCCTGGGATACTGTGTCATTTGAGGGGAGACCTGGCCCAACCTTCTTGGCCTACCAAAGGGGCCTTAAAATCTTGTTGGCCCTTTTAGCAGGCCAAGAAGGTTGGGCCAGTTGACTGGAGTCCCCATGGGCGCCTCCCACTCTGGAGGAGGTTAGTAGATTAGAAGATCCCACCTGTTTACCTATCGGCCCCTTTTTATCTAGATTTTTATTAATGTTAGTGTTTCAATTCTTATTGCAGAATGTTTTAACGTTGTTGATGTTTATAGAGATTCTTAAATCATTCAGTTCATGGTGGTCCCAAAGGTGCTTTTTCTAAAAGACTTTGTTTTTTCTTTAAAAAATATTTCGCTGTTCACTCAAGTAGCATCTTCAATTCATTGATGAGAAGTGAAATGTTTTCAAAGAGGAGGGGGAAAAAAACCAAGAAAGTCCAACTGCCTTTTGGAAAAAATGCACCTTTGGGATGATGTTTTCATTGTTTTATTTATATTATGCTTCTATGATGCTGTAAGACACCCAGACTAGCTTGACAGTGAGATGAAAGGAATAGTTAGTTAGTTAGTAAATAAATAAACACGCAACAAGGAACTGGTGATGGAGGTTGCAATCCATGCACTCTGATGCTAAGAAGAAATTTAGGCTCCTCAAAAGCAGAGATTCCAATTAAAGATTCGTTGCACCAACAAAACCTAATTAGTTCTTACAACTGTGCCTTGCACACGCGTCAGCTCACTCTTAGGTGGCTGCAGGTTTCTTTATAAGAAGCTGCTCTTGCAAGTCACTTGGTGACTGCTGGTTATTGTTACTGGTTTTATTATCATTTCTCTGAAAGGCGCCACGAAGATCCATCAATAAGTATTGTGAAATAAGAGAATGTTTTCTTTTTACGACCCCATAATTCCTTGCATTGGGGTGGAGCTGGGGCAACTTGAATGGAGCGTGAGCATTTATTGGCCGGATGCCCTTCCTATGCAGAGTTCACAGCAGATATTTTCTCCCTAATAGAGCAACGTCTGCCATTGCCTAGGATTGAACTCTCAACCTCCTGGGTGGAAACCAAGTTCACCTCTAGGCCACTAATAAGATTCACCTCTAGGCCACTAATAAGATTCAACTCCATAGAATCGCGCCGGATTTCCACATTTATTCTGTTGGAATGCTGGGTTTAAAAATCCTTGACTCACACGATTCCCAAGGAGACCGAGATCTGCCAGGCTCAGCTTACCCTTTTTCACTCAGCTGTGTCTCCATCTCACTGATGTAACACTCATCACAGATGGCAAGATACTCCAGCACCAGCTTGGCATCCTTCTTGTATGCCTTTCCTATGGCTCCCTTGTTGGCTTCAAACTGAACCACGTTGGCGATTCTGTACAGGTGGCGCTAAGGAATCCAACTGCAAGTGTGTTTGTGCATAGGATGTCACATGGGGCAGGTAAATACTTTTTAAAAACTGATCTTTCCCACCCTTTCTTTCGCGCTTTCACAGGTGGGTCCTCGAATTATGATCACAATTGGGAGCAGAACTTCCATTGCTAAGCAAGGAGGTCGTTAAGTGATCTTGTTTTATGTCCTTCTCTTTACGCCATCAGAGGTAGCCCTCGATTAACGACCACAACCGGGACCAGAATTTTCATTGCTAAATGAGACAGTTGTTAAGTGAGCTGCTCCAGTTTTAAAATCTTTTTACCATGGTTGTTAAGGGAATCCAGCTTTCCCCATTAAGTTTCTCAGCTTTCCTGTCGGAAGCCAACTGGGAATAGTGGGATAGTGATCATACTATTCCAGGTCACTGCAACCATCATAAATACATGTCAGTTACCAAATGCCTAAATCTGGATCACAGGACCAATTATAAATTATTTTTTTCACTGCTGTTATAAATTTAAATGGTTGCTAAATCAATAGCTGTAAGTGGAGAATTATTTCTCAAGATGCAAAACTTTGATTAGGGATTGTAAGGCCCCCCCTCTTCTTCAGCTATTCAGTGGCTTCACAAAATCAAATTTCTAGGTTCTATCATATCTCAAGACCTAAAATGGAGACCTAACATCAAAAACATCATCAAAAAAGCACAACAAAGAATGTTCTTTCTGTGCCAACTCAGGAAGCTCAAAGTGCCCAAGGAGCTGCTGGTACAGTTCTACAGAGGAATGATTGAGTCTGTCATTTGCACCTCTATAACTGTCTGGTTTGGTTCTGCAATCCAACAGGACAGACACAGACTTCAGAGGATAATTAGGACTGCAAAAAAAAAAAAAAAATACTACCCACCTGCCTTCAATCGAGCACCTGTATACTGCACGAGTCAAAAAGAGGGCTGTGGAAATATTTACAGACCCCTCACATCCCGGACATAAACTGTTTCAACTCCTTCCCTCAAAACGACGCTATACAGAGCACTGCACACCAGAACAACTAGACACAAGGAGTTTTTCCTGGATTCCATCACTCTGCTAAACAACTAATTCCCACAACACTGTCAAACTATTTACTAAGTCTGCATTACTATTATTATTACTAATCCCATCCTTACTTTCACCCATCTCCTCCCACTTGTGACTGTATGACTTAGCTTTGTTGCTTGTATCCTTACGATTTTGTTTCCTAGTATGATTTGATTGCTTATTGTACCCTATGACTATATTCTATATACTATATACCCTATGACTATATAACCCTATAACTATTAAGTGTTGTACCTTATCATTCTTGACAAATGTATCTTTTCTTTTATGTACACTGAGAGCATATGCACCAGGATAAATTCTTTGTGTGTCCAATCACACGTGGCCAATAAAGAATTCTATTCTATCTTCATCCATTCATCTTCCCTCTCTCATCTATTTCTATCATCCATATCTCTTTCATCTGTCCATCTATCTATTTCTATTCATCCATTCATCCCCCCTCTCATCTATTATGATTTATATTGACTGTTTTCTAGTATGATTTGATTGCTTATTTGTACCCTATTAAGCATTGCACCTTATGATTCTTGATGAATGTATATTTTATATACACCGAGAGCATATGCACCAAGACAAATTCCTTGTGTGTCTAATCACGCTTGGCCAATAAAGAATTCATTTATTCATTCATTCATTAACTTTCAAACCCAGAAGCTGCTCAAGCTGCCTCTTCTCTATGCAGTCTTTCAAAACATTTGACAATTTCAACTTTTAAAGAACTGGATTAGCCTCCCAACAAGCCACTGGTATTCAAGGAAGTGAGGCAAGAGCTAGCTGCAGCATAGGGCACAAAGTAGTCCTCAACATATGACCAAAATTGAGACCTTAATTTTGGTCGTAACTTGTGATAATCATAAAGCGAGTCACCACATGACCGTACCCAATTTCACAACTTTTTTTTTCCCCCAGTGGTCCTTAAGCAAACATCACAGATGTTAAGCGAACCCACTATACAGGGTTTTTTTGTTTTTTTTTGCTGAACAACAGAAGCAAATACCGCTTTCCAAAAAAAAGAAAAAAGTACATTGCAGTTATGTGACCCCAGGATGCTACAAACAGTTGCAAGTGAGGGCCGCTTGCTGAATGCCCAATTTGCACCCACGTGGCCTGAGGGGGCATCTGGTTATCCAAACTTTTTCAGGGTCTATTGTAACTTTGAATTAATTGCTAAGCAATTAGTTATAAATCAAGGACCACCTGAACTGAGATCGTTGATATCTCACTTCAGGTTGATGGTGGCATCGCAGGAAAAAAAAAAACCACAGCTCTTAGCTCAGAGCAGTTCCTTGATTTTACTTTAGTGGCCCCGAAGGCTTGTAAAGCTCATCCACGTCAAAATGGACGGAACCAGCCACAGAACACAGCCGTGGCTTTCTTTCAGAAAAGGATATCGGCTCCTTCAAAAGCTTCTCAGCAACGAGAGGGACTTTGGTGGCTCTGGCGTGGCACGAGAGGTCGTAGCAGGAGCGATCAGCACAGCCAACAATTTCAATCCAACCCTGGAAAAGTAAAAATAACAGAATAAAATGAGGCCTTCGCTTTAGACAAATCATGACATGGAGAACCTCCAGACACTTGGGATAAAAGGTTTCAGGCTCAGGTTTATAACAGTTCACCTTAAGATGCACATATGCATGCACCCACCCGCACACCCACCTACAACTTGGGCTTCCTACCAGTGGTGGGATTCAAATTTTTTTTACTACCGGTTCTGTGGGCGTGGCTTGGTGGGCGTGGCAGGTATAAAGGATACGCCTCAGTTTCGCTGGACAGGGATTTCTGCATTTTCTCTCAAAATTCTGAAATCTCTTCTCAGATACACATTACGTAGGTTCCTTAGGGCATTTGCTGGTTTTCCAGAACTACTGCCAAACTACTCAAAATTTCCGCTACCGGTTCTCCAAAACTGGTCAGAACCTGCTGAATATCCACCTCTGCTTCCCACCCAAGAACTCAAAAGCTTGGCATTTGGGTGGTGGCACAGTGGTTAGAATGCAGTATTGCAAGCTAATTCTGCTGCCTGCCAGCAGTTCAATCCTGACCAGCTCAAGGTTGACTCAGCCTTCCATCCATCCGAGGTCCCAGATTGTTGGGGGGGTGTTATAAGCTGACTCTGCCAACTACTCAAGAGAGGGATATAAAGCACCGTGAAGCGGTATGCAAGCACTATTGCTATTGCTTACATAGGAGGTTTTGGACTCCGCGTCCCAGCAGTCACATGCGTAATGAGCCATCTCGTTCTCCATGTGCTGCCGGAAGCGAAGTTTCTCTGGAGAGATGCCAACTTTGATGAGGTAGAGATAGATCCGGCCAATGAAGTAGCCCAGGACGGAATTGTTAATAACACCCTGGGGAAGCAAAGAGAAGCAAGGAAGTTTTTCAAAGGAACAAGCACTGTAAGGAGGCATAAAGGAGAAGAACTTTTCTTCAGGGAACTTCCAAGCCTTCCCATCCTTGGCATCTAAAGATCCTGGCAATGCAATTCCGCAAATTCTTAGCCAGTAGAATACAAAATAAGAGAGCAGGAAGGGAACCTGGAGGTCTTTTAGTCCAACCCCCTACTATAATACTCCAGAAAAGTGGCTCTTCTTAAAAACCTCCAGTGTTGAAGCACCCACAACTTCTTGAGGGAAAGCCTTTCCACTGATTAATTGTTCCCACTGCCTATTAAGAACATTTCTCCTTGGTTCGAGACTGGTTCTCTCCTTAATTAGTTTTCCTCTGTTGCTTCTTGTCCTGCCTTCAGCTGCCTTGGAGAATATGTCGAACCCCTCTTCTCTTTCAGTACTGGAAGACTGCCTCATGCTCCCCCTAGACCATGTCACCCCAATCCCCCTGCCGCCTCAGTTTCGCTGGACAGGGATTTCTGCATTTTCTCTCAAAATTCTGAAATCTCTTCTCAGATACACGTTATGTAGGTTCCTTAGGGCATGAGGAGTATTCAATCATGACTATTTTACCTCGGTGTTTCTTAACCAAGGCAGCTTTGAGATATGTGGGCTTCAACTCCCAGAATTCCCCATCCAGTCGTGCTCTCTCTGAAGGCTGCCAAGCAGCCTTCCCAATGTTTCGTAGCCCAGGTTTTCTCTGTGCTTAAACCCCAGCGGAAGATGGCAATGATGGATAGAGATTCTGGAACTGGAAGTCCAACTCCTCAAACTCCGTTGCAAATGGCTTGAACATTTCCACAAATCCAGGCGTTGTCTGTTTCTGATTTCATTCTCCTTCCACACTGAATGTAAGACTAAGGGAGTCAAGAGGATTTTTTTCCTGTTCACAAGAACGCCCCAGAGTCCTTACCTGCTCAACGGCATCCCCCAAACGCATGACACGGGCTGGCTGCCCACTGGTCTGGGCTTTGGCAGAATACAAGAGGATGTGGAGGTCGGCTACATTCTGAAACTTAGGGTGACATTTTTCACTGGGGTCCACAAAATGTTCTATTTCTGCCATTGTGAATTCCCTGAAACACAAAAGAGAGAAATGCTTCGGATTGTAATGTCTCTTGATGAAGAAAGCAAATCTTAGGGGGATACAGACAGTCCTCAATTTACGAATGGCTGCTTAGCGACCATTCAAAGTTATGACCTGCCCGAAAAGGGCGACTTACAACCTGGATCTAAAGATCCAACGATCAACACGGTCCTTGCTCATGTAACCACACTTCAGATGCTTGGCAATGCAATCATTTGCGATCGTTTGCGGCAGCCTGTGGTCAAGAGACTGAATTTTACGACGATTTTGCAAAAAACAAAAAAAACTGGCACTTACTCCTGGGTTTTGGCAAAACCGTGCCTAACGCGAACTGTGGGCTTGCACTTATGACCACCACATTCACTTCATCGTAGTGGTCACACAACCGCATTTTAGAATGCAGTACTGGACGCTGACTCACTGCTCACAGCCAGGAGTTTGATCCTGACCAGCTCATGGTTGATTCAGCTTTCCATCCTACCGAGATGGGTAAAATGGGGACCCAGATTGCTGGGGGGGGGGGGGGGGGGGG
>NW_020717079.1:40917-55314 GCF_900518725.1 Notechis scutatus | reverse complement strand
GGGGGGGCAATAGGCTGACAATGTAAACCGCTTAGAGAGGGGTCTATGACAGTTTTCCATGGTCAACTCACCGAGCTATCTTGCTACGGCCAACTTGCTGTGGGAAAACGTTACACTAATATCAAACAAATAGTGGAATAGAATCATTTAAAAAAGGACGCAAAAGGAGGGAACAGAATGAAATGTGAGTGGAAAAAATTAAAAATATTTTTTACTTATTTTAAATAATTAAATAGAATTGTTAAATGGTCCCACAGCAAATTGTCCCACGGCGAGTTGGCCCATTCCATTAGGGCTGTAAAGCACTGTGAAGCATTTATATAACCCTAAGTGCTACTGCTATCTGCTTAACCACTAAGAAAAATGTTGTCAAGTTGGGTCAGTATGTGACCAACCTGGTGACTAACCTGTTTTACAAATGTTATGACTTATGAACATAGAAGGCAGGTTGTAACTCAAGCATTGCGTCTTCAAAGAGCCAAATATTCAGTGTCCTCTTTATCACAAAAAAAAAAAAAACCCTCCCTAATGCTGCTTTCTCTGTGACATACGATAACAAAAGATTTAAGAAGAAAACAAAAAAACCAAAACTCGGTACATTGCAAGGCAGCTGAAAGTGGTGATTTTATCACTAGAGGGAGCTTGGGGAAGTGCAGATTTAGGCCGATAGCAGGAAAAGCGGAGTTGGATGTACAAGTGCATTCTGAGAAGGAGGCATTTGTAAAGCCATTTTGATCTCTAAATCTTACACAGTCTAGGATTTACTAGGTAGTCCTCGGCTTATAGGTAGTTATAGTCCCCGACTTACAACCGTTCATTTAGCAACTGTCCAAAGCCACAATGTCCTGGAAAAAGTGACTTATGATCAGTTCTTGTACTTACAAGCCAACTGCAGCATTCCCCATGATCATGTAATCAAACTTCGGGAGCTTGTGGAAAATAGCATGTAATTTGCTGCTCATCTTGCCACAAAAGGCAACTCTGGACAACTTACAATAATAAAAAGAACACAGGTAGTCCTCAACTTACGACAGTTTGCCTAGTGGCCGCCTGAAGCTACAACAGCACTGAAAAAAGGGACTTGTGACATTTCACATTTATGACCATCATGGCAAGACAAGTCGTAAAATGGGGCAAAATTTTCTTAACAAGGGTCTCAGTTAGCAACAGGGATTTTCGAAGACTCCCTGTATATTATTTTAGCTTTTGTTGTGTGTCACTAGACTCCCTTGATTATAACTGAGGCGGCTGTAAAAATAGGATGAACCAGTAAAAATAAAATCAATACATCTATCAAATTCAGTAAGGACCAAGTCCCCTCCCACTCTTTACCCAAATTTTCAGAGCAATTACCTGACCCTGATGAGACCTGAGCGAGGAGAGATTTCGTTCCGGAAAGAATTGCCGATCTGAGCAGCAGCAAAAGGCAGTTTGCCCTGGTTGAATTCCAAAAGGCGTTTGAAGTTTAGAAAGATTCCCTGTGCGGTTTCTGGCCTCAAGTATCTATCAGGGGAGGGGGAGAAAATTGGAAGAAACAGAAAGCAGGGAGCTCTTAGCAGCTGATAGCAAGACAAGACAGCCCAGTTTCCCAAATGTATCTTTGTGGAAATCCCTCCTACTATGAGGAACTAATAGTTGAACAGGTAGTCCTCAAAACCTACAAGCATTTGTTTAGTGACTGCTTGAAGTTACAACAGCAATGGAAAACAATATTGACTTATGGTCAGGCATCCCCCAGAGTCACGTGATCCCAAATTCAGGCGCTTGGCAACTGGTTCACTTTTACGCCGGTTGCAATATCCCGGGGGGTCACGTGATCCCCTTTGGCGACCTTCTGACAAGCAAAGTCAACGGGGAAGCCCAGATTCATTTAACAAGCATGTTACTAACTGAACTGAAGTATTTCACTTAACAACTGTGGCAAAAAAAATGGCCGCACGATGGAGCAAAACTCACTCTACAGCTGTCTTGTTTAGCAACAAGAAATTTTGTACTCTATTGTTGGTCTTACGTTGAGGACTACCAGCAATAATAATAACTGCCCTGACAGAGCCCGGTATATTGATTCCCACTCAGTTCGCTTTGCCCTGCGCCCCTAAAAAGCAGGGTTTCTGAGACAAATGGACTTCAACTCCCAGAATTCCCCTGAACTGTCTCTAATGTGAATCCCCTGGCATTAGGTCTGCTAGATCTTCCCAGATGTGAGGAAACTACAAGGCAGAGTTTTTGTGGGCTGTCCTCCGGCACACCTTGCGGTTTCTTTTCTCTTTGGAGGGATGGGTCATCCTGTCCACCAGAATGAAGCAACGATCCCCAGATCCTCCCTCAAATAAGGAAACTCAACCAGCTGGAAGCACAAATGCAGGGACAAATTGAAATCCAGTAAAACCCGAACACCCTGTCCGTCCGTCCGTCCGTCCCCCAACCCCTTTTCCATACACCCACATACCCAGGCATGTTTCCTCCAGGGCCAATGGAGGTCTTGAACATGAGATTGAAAGATACTGGAGCGGTGAGGTCATTTCCGGTTAGGGGGGACTTCACGTTGTAATTGACAAACAGATCTGCAAGTTGCTCCTGACTGTAGTTGTCCAGCTAGCAGGAAAAAAAAACAAAGACTGTCTTATTTACCCAGGAAGATATGATCCAGTCTAATACAGGTAGTCCTTGGTTAGAGCAGTTCATTTAGTGACCGCTCGAAGTCACAACAGGACTGAAAACAAGCGGCAGGATCGTTTTTCGCAAGAGTGCCTGTCGCAGCACCCCAGTGTTCAAAACTGTGATCAAAATAAGATGCTTGGCAACTGATTCATACTCATGACGGTTGCAGTGTCCTGGTGACCTTCCGACAAGCAAAGTTGATGGGGACGCCAGGTTCAGTTAACAACCGTGGGACTAAATTAACAACGGCAGCGACTTGCTTAACAACGGTGGCAAGGAAGAGCATAAGCACGGGGCAAAAACTCACTTAAGAACCATCTGGCTCAGCAACAGAAATGTTGGGTTCAATCGTGATCGTTAAGTCAAGGACCCCTTGTATTAATTATCCCGGTTTCTCCCTTTGGAAGTCTACCTGTCCACCCTTCCTTTGAAAAGCGAGGGCCACCGAGTGCTTATTTAACTTGGCACAAAAACCACGAAGCACAGGTGGTTCCGGGAAAGACTTTTCCCAGCGAGGGAAACGCACGGCCAGGAGCAGCTCCTGCGCTGTTTCCAAACATATGCTGTGCAGGGAGCTTCAGGGGTCTCTGGGATCACAGTCACAAATTTGTGGGATACGAGGGAGCCGTTTCTGCTCGCCAGGTCACCGACTGACCTGCGTGATCACGTTCTCCATTTCCACCTTTTTCTCCGCAGGGCATTTCTTGTCTGACATCAGCTTCTGCAAGTGGGCTGCAAAAGGAGAGAAGGAAATAATGCCCATTAAGTTTTTTTTAGTTTTTTTTCCATTTTAATCAATCTATCAGAATAGAGCTGGAAGGGACTTTGGAGGTCTTCTAGTCCAACCCCCTGTTCCAGCAGGAGACCCTGTACAATTTCAGGCAACTGGCCATCTAGTCTCTTTTTAAAAAACCTCCAATGATGGAGCATCGACAACTTCTGGTGGCAACCTGTTCCACTGGTTAGTTGTTCTCCCTGTCAGGAAATTCCTCCTTAGTTCCAGGTTGCTTCTCCCCTTGGTTAGTTTCCACTGTTTCTCGTCTTGCCTTCTGGTGCTTTTGGGAAGAAACAATGGATAGAAACTAATTAAGGAGAGAAGCAACTTGGATTTACGGAGAAACTTCCTGTCAGTGAGAACGACCCTGTAATCCCTTGCACCAGGATGGAGCTGGAGCATTTACTGCCTGGATGCCCTTTCTGCCCCCTACACGGAGTTCACAGGAGAAAATGACTCGTTGTGCCCAGAGAGAAATATCTGAAGCTATCTAGGATCAAACTCACAGCCCCCTGATTGCAAGGTGAAAGCTCCCTCTCTATGGCCATGATGACGTTTCCATAGGTAATCAGGGAGCCTGCACAGATACTGAGAAGTGGTACGGTGGCTGACAAACAGACAAGCTTCTTAGATAAGAAATATCAGAGATCTTTTCCTCACGGGGCCATTCTTCAACGTGCAGGTAGTCCCTGACTTATGACGACCACTGAGCCCAAAATTCCCATTGCCAAGCAAGGCAGTTGTAAGCCGGGGACTATCTGCTGTCTTTTATCCAAAAGCCGTTTCTTTTTTTTTTCCCCCAAAGGGCAAATGAATTGTTTCTTCCCCTGAGGAAGAAGAAGAAATTTTTTGCTTCTCATCTAGGAAGCTTCATCAGTTCTGGCAGGATAGTGGGGGCAACAGAAGGATTAGTTCTGACAGGATTGGCCGGGGGGAATTTGGGGGGGGGGGGGGGGTTTGGAAGGACGGCATTTCTTTGCAGTCATCTGGTCATTAGTCTCCCTGAGTGCTCTTGAGGCCACTTGGGGGTTTATCTGTCCCCTCAGAATCGCCTGAGTCAGGATGCAAATGGGGGTGGAACTTTCTGGGGACTGCTGAAAGGAGTGCCTTGTAAAAAGGAGACAGGTATTCCCTCTCCCTCCGTTAACATAATGTTAACATAAATGGCCTCTTTTACCCCTCTTTCAAACCAGCAGTCCTTTCTGTCCAGAAAGTGGACTTTTCTGTCTTCAAAAATATTCTTCTTCCTCCTCAAGGAAAAAACAAACAAACAAAATCCAGTTGCCTCTTGAAAAAGCACCTTGGAGATAACGATGACCCAGATGACTGAAACATTATGCTGCCTTTTAATTCTTATTTGTAAGATACCAATGGTTGCTGTGGAGTGGAGGTTAGGACAAGAAGTCACAGACAGCCTTAAACATCAACGTAAACTAATCTTATGATGACATTAGACAGAGACAATGAATAACACAAAGCATACCCTTCAGGAGGTGATCAGCTCGGAAGCATTCTCCACTTTTTACATCTTTCACCATGAAGTCTGCAAATTTGTCCACATGTCCAGAGGTCCTGCAAGGGAAAAATACCAATATTACCCAAAATAGAGTGGACACTGGTAACTTAAGACCTCCATTGAGTGACAGACGCTATGACATTGTAAAATGTGACTTACAATAAGCCATCACACTTACAAATATCAGTTT
The DNA here is from genome assembly GCF_900518725.1 of Notechis scutatus. Next base: position 50,172 of record NW_020717079.1, on the reverse strand, counting down.
CCCTACATCGTGTGGTCAAAATTCAGTCACTTGGCAACTGGCATGTGTTTATGATGTTTGCAGCGTCCCAGGATCACGACTGCCATTTGCAAAAAAACCCGCCCTAAGGATTCCGGTGAGCAAAGTCAAGGGGCGGGAGGGAAGCCCGATTTGCTTAACAACTGTGTGATTCATTTAATAACTGCGGTGATTTTAAGAACCATCCAATTCAGCAGTCTGTTTTCACAGGGGCCCATCAACGCTTCCCAAAGTCCACAAGCCTCCCAGCTGACGGCTTCAAAGGGAACCCCACCGCACCAAGGCTAGTAACAGTCCTGATCTCCAGTTCTTCCTCTCAATTGGTTTTTTTGTTTTTGAAGCCAATTAAAACTGGCTACCAGCAACGCATGTCACAGTAGTGAATTCTAAAGCTGAATTATCATTATATTTCCTTTTGGTCTGTCCGGATTCTTCCAGCATCTGACTTCACTGGGTGACTTCCGACTGCAATATTTTTGGGAAGAAGAAAACAGCTTCTCCTTTTCCACTTGATCCCTACTATATGCTTAGTTTTGTGCACTTAAATCATGTTCCCTCTCGTCCACCTCCTTTCCAGACGACGAGGCTCAAATATTACAATTTTTTCCTCCTTAGGGAAGCTGCTTCAGTCTCTGCATCATCTGAGTTAGCCTCCTCGGAACCCTCTTTAGTGTCTTTGTTGTTCCAGCGACCAAAAAGGGCACACAATATTCCAGATGCAATCACACAATTTAATTTTAGGCCAGACAGATCACGTTTTATAATAGGGAGGTTACTCCCTGAGAAAGAGAACTGGGTTTGTAGAAAGTTGCAGTAAAGGAAGATTCTTTTTTTAAAAACGTTTAAAGAGATCGAGGACTCAGAAAGCTAGCTTTTACGTGGAGAGGGTCTGTTGCTTACTTCAGGACAGCTTCGGGTGTGAGCATGGTACAATCTATCTCAAAAATCTGCTCTTCCTGGATGAAGTGCTGCCTCCAGGCTTGTATTATATTGTTCTTCAAAGCACAACCCACAGGACCAAAGTCATACAGGCCACTCACTCCTGCAAGAAACAGTGCAGGTAAACACAAATCCACAAATCCTGTTAACATCTTCTGTTCGATCTGAGAGAAGGGAGGGAGGGAGGGAGGAAAGAAAAGGAGGAAAGAGATAGAAGAGGAAGGAGGTGGGAAGAGACGAGGGGGATGAGGCAGAGGAGGAGGAGTAAATGGGAAGAAGACAAAGAAGGGAGGGAGAGAGGGAGGACAGAAAAGAGAAAGGAGGGAAGGATGAGGGAAGAGGAAGAGGAAGAGAGAAATCAGGCAGAGGAGGATTAGATGGGAGGGAGAAGACAAGGCAATCAGGCAGGAAGGAAGGGGAGGAAGGAAAGAAGGAAAAGAGAAAAGAGGAAGAGGGGAATGAGGCAGAGAAGTAGTAGATGGGAAGGAGAAGACAAAGGGAGAGAGGGAAGGAGGTAAGAAGGAAGAAAGGCAAGCAGGCACCTTTTGGAATACTAGGGAGTCAAATCAGATTTGACAAACACAAGAACACAGAATCAGATTTGACAAACACAGAACACAAAACTTGTACCTAGCCTTTAACCAGAAAGGCCTGTGCTTACTTCAAGCTACAGGTTACAGAGAATTGAGTTTCTTCTATTGTTCCTATGAAATTTTAATATTAAGCATTTATATTACCTGCATCATTCTGTCGGTGAGCAAAAAGAAAAATGTTCTGTCCCTATATGCTTCCACCTCTCTTCATGGGAGAAAGAAATCACTTTCTCTAGTACTCTTTCAGGTGAGTTCAGCAGTTCACCTTGAGGCTTTAACGCATGGTTTCATTATTTCAATGTGAATTTTTCTTTTGTTGGTTAAAGTCACACACAGGTGGCTTAGGCCAGTTTCAAACATTAAAATAAGTAATTTAAAACAAAGATTTTTTTAAAAACCGTATTTAATATTTTGCCTTCCTTTGAGCTGGACTGAGAACATTAGGATATCTATTGCTAATTAAATGTCTCATTTATATACATATTAAGTATTTTAAAAAATAAATGATACATGTTATAAAACTGACAGCTAATTACAAGGAAGAAAGTCATGCTGTGGAGAGGGACACAGTACCTCCATAAATAGAAAATGCTTGGTCGTAGAAAAATCTCCGTTTCAAGGTATCTTCCATTTTAACCCTGTCCACAATATCATCCTTAGGCTGCAGAGCCAGCTCCTAAAAAATAAAACACACAGAAGGCATGTGCACCCACCATGTGTAATTATACTTTGCCCACATGGATAGTTTGCAACATATAAAACGAGGGACGTCCAGAAAATCAACAGGGACGGAGCTGAATCTTTTGGGGGGCGGGGGGGGGGGGGGCTGGGGGTGTTCCATAAGGCAGGCATCACAGTGGAGAAAACCCATTGCCTGAAGATCCTTACAGATGTGCCATGCGTCTCCTCTGCCGGATCTCATAGAATGGGCAGTTAAAATAGGGAAAGAGTTATCCCTTATATAACCCAGACCCATGCCATAAAAAATTACCGTTTAAAAAGACTGATATATAGGCAGCGCCTGACTTACAACAGTTTGTTTAGTGAACATTCAAAGTTACAACAGCCCTGGAAAAAGGGACTTATGACCTGTTTCCACACTTACGACTGTTGCAGCACCCCCAGGGGTGCGGATCCAAAATCCAGGACGCTTGGCAACCGATTCATATTTATGACAGTTGCAGTGTCCTGGGGTTATGTGATCCCTTTTAGTGACCTGCTGAGAAGCAAAGTCATTGGGGAAGCCAGATTCGCTTAACAACCATGTTACTAGCTTCACAACTGCAGCGATTCACTTAACAAGCGTGGCAGGTAAGGTCGTAAAATGGGACAAAATCCACTTAACAAATGTCTCGCTTAGCAATAGAAATTTTAGGCTCAGTTGTGATCGTAAGTGGAGGACTACCTGTAGTTTCAGAAAAGGAGCATGGGAAACCTACTCCAAAATAGAATACCAGCCAAAGTATTACCTGATGAAGTTAGAAAACAATGACCAATGGCTGCTGCAATCCTAAATTATAAAGTTGAGCACAAGGGCCATAGGGAGCTCAGAAAATTTTGTTTCTGATGCAATTAACTTCATCTCGTTCTTCCACCTGCTACTCCAAAAACCTGGATATTAGGTCTGATATGCAGTTATCAGCATTGCCAATCTCAGCCCAAAATATAGGAGCTGTCTTATTTGTATGTATATGATTAAAATGAATGGGAGTTTAGTGTAACTGTATTTCATTAAAAATGAGGATTTTTGTGTGTGTGGCTTTGCTAGGGAACTGAGGAGAACTGTAGAGTCTTGCTGAGTATTTTATCCTGCTGATATGAAACTCTGAATTAACATTTTATGGGCGAAATTAGCAATTTATTCTGGATAAAATAAAACAGGAAGTTTGAAGACTCACCTTGGCTTCTAGGATTCTCTTCCGAGCTTTGAGTTCAGCCACAGCTTTGTCCACATCCATCTGAGGAGCCTTCTCATCCTTCAACTTTCGAACAAGCTCTCCCTAGGAAAAAAAAAATAGTTCAGAGATGAAGTTTAGACCAGGGAAACCTAGAGTTCACCTCTTGAAGGCATCAAGTTCACTCTCCTGCTCAGAACAGAAAACTAAATTCAAGGATCTGTGACCAATGGCTATCTGCCCTCTGCTGAAACACAGAACAAGCCTATAAACTTGGTGTGCGGAAGAAACTGCATAGAAAAAAAAAAAGGAAAGAAAATTAAATGCAGCAAGACAGGCAGCAAATACATTTTAAAAGTAATTTTCTAATTTCCTGAAAGACATGAAATAGAATAAAGAGCAAATCATGAAGTTGGTTTCATTTTAAGTATCAAATACAAGACCTTGTCTTGGACTTCAGAACAATCATACTTACAACGGCACTGAAAAAGGTGACTGTCACTGCTTTTCATAGTCACGACCACTGCAGTATGCTCATGGTCATGTGATCAAAATTCAGACGCTTGGCAACTGATTCATACTTATGATGGTTGCAGTATCCCAGGGTCACGTGCAACCTTCTGACAAGCAACCAGATTCATTTAACAACCGGATACTAACTTACCAACTGCGGAGATTCATTTAACAACTGTGGCAAGAAAGGCCCTAAAACTCACTTAACGAATGTCTTGCTTAACCACCGAAATTTTGGCCTCCGGCTTGAGCAGGCGGGTTGGACTAGAAGCCCTCAGTGATCCCCCCTTCCAGCTCTATTCTGATTGATTGATGATGATGGTGTTATCCATTCAGTTGTGTCAGACTCTGGGTCTCTCCACAAGGGGGCAACTCCAACTAGGACAAATCATGAACTTTAACAATACCAAGCGGGAAAGAAAGACATCTGCCAGTTCTCAAGAACTGCCTCTATTTTTAAAAGAAAGCTGCCGTTTGCGTGGCAGGAGGGAGGGAACTGAAAGGGTTTTTTTTTTTTTAAAAAAAGAGAAAATTCAGACGGTGTGGATTAAAGGAAAAGGGAAGACAAGCATGGCTATTGCAGGAAGCAGCACTGTAAATCTGCAGCGCTCTTAGTAAGAAGGGAAAGCGAAATAGAAAGCTAGGTAAAGCATATGTTAAGGGTCTTCAAACTTGGCAGCTTTAAGACTTGTGGACTTCAACTCCCAGAATTCCTGAGCTAACACGACTGGAGGAGGAATTCTGGGAGTTGAAGTCCACAAGTCTTAAAGCTGCCAAGTTTGAAGGCCCCAGCATATGTGTTTTGAAGGGACCAGAGATACTAAGATTTCTTCAAGCAGCAGAGAAAGAGGAACTGGGGTGAAAAATGGAAGGAGGGAGGGGGTCACCAGGCAACCCCTTGTTTGCATACTGATGTGGCAAATTTTAGTGCAGCTGTGTCCTATATATAACAAGCAGAAGGATCTGCCCTTTAAACATAGTCCTTTATTGCATCAGGCACCACTGCAGCACAAAAACATTAACCCATCCTGGCCACACGGATCTCTGATCAAGGATATCTCCTGGGTGGATTCAAAAGAGCTCCACTTCCTGCCCCGCTTAAACAAGAAGGATGACTTTACGCAGTGTTTCTCAACCTTGGCGACTTTGAGACGGATGGTTGGGGGAATTCTGGGAGTTGAAATCCACCCGTCTCAAAGTTGCCAAGGTTGACAACACTGCTTTAGAACAAAGGCTGAAATTGTCACTGCAGATAGTCCTCGACTTATGACCACAGTTGAGCCCCAAATTTCTGTTGTTTTGTGAGACATTTGTTAAGTGAGCTTTGCCCCATTTTACGACTTTTTTTGCCAGCGGTTGTTAAGTGAATCACTGCAGCTGATAAGTTAAGCAAATCTGGCTTGCCCATTGATTTTGCTTGCCAGGTCGCAGAAGCGATCACATGACCCTAGTGCACTGCAACCGTCATAAGTATGAACCAGTTGCCAAGCCTCTGAATTTTAATCACATCATCATGGGGATGCTGCAAAGGTCGATAACGATGAAAACGGCCATAAGTCCCATTTTTTCATTGCTGTTGTAACTTTGAACAGTCACTAAACGAACTGTTGTAACTCGAGACTGCCTGCATAAGCTTCCCCTTCATTTGACCAAGGAGCCTCTCTTGGCAATGATACATCACATTGTGATTCTCCAATTCCATCCTGGATCAGCCTGAATTTTTTTCAATTTTTTTCCCTTAACTCGGCAGACAAAAAGCAGTATTTCTATGAAAAAGCACATGGCATTCAAAGGTTAAGCCGCTGCTCATGGATGCTTTCAAACTCGGATCCTTGGGCTTTTTTTCTTCAAGCACTTCTTGTACTTCAATCAGTTTTGGGAGGTGCAGGATGATTCAGAAAAAGACAAAGCTTATTCCAATTAAGATGCTACCAATCCTGTTCCCCAAAAGACACTTTGATGCACCTCTGACTAGCTAAGCAAAAAATAAGAGGCACAAGGGAGAATTCTACAGCAGCAGAACTATCCACTTAACTAAATGTAAATCTTGAACAAACAGATCTACAGTCTTTAGTCCCCAATTTGTGACAGTTCAAACTTACAACAGCCTCGGAAAAAGTGACTTATGACCCATCCTCAATGTTATGACCCTCGCACACCACCATTCTACAGTTATGTGATTGCAATTCTGGCGCTTGGCACCCGCTTACATTTATGATGGTTACAGCATCTTTCAGTTACTGATTAGTTAGTGACCTTCCCAATCTGACAAGCAAATCAGCTGGGAAAGCCGAAATTACTTAAAGATACTGTGGTCCATTTAACAAGCATGTAAAAATGATTGTTTTAAAAAAACAAACAGGTCTAGTGACATGAAATTCCAGTCCTGATAAAGCTATAAAACAAGGGCTACCTGTATCCATTTGACTGTCAAATAAACCCAGCCTGAAAGGCTGGATAAGTTATATAAAAAGCCGATCCAAAGAAAGGAAATTTTATCCTAACAATTGGAAAGGGCCTTTTCTCTCCCAAAGAAAACCAAAGAATAGAGGCTACGTCAAGAAAATGGATGAAACACATGTGCCCCAAAACTTCCCAGACACATCTACAATCCTGGTGGTAGATTTCTGAGGTCAAACTTAGAAACTTGAGCAAAGGTCACACAGGGAGAAGCACATTATCAACATTGTCCTCCAAGCGCAAGAAGCCAAATCACGAGGATATACCCAGGAGCACCAAAAGGGACCAGTTTCGTTGGGACAAGCCAAGTTTCCATAAAAGCCATTGGATTTCCTCTTCTGGAAGTGGCACTGGCTGACCTCCTGGGGAGGTGGGAGGGCCTCAAATGACCACAAGGCATTGCAGAAATCCTGAGAAATCACAGGATAACTAGCAAACTGGGGGGGAAGGGGGATGGGGGGGGGGGAGAAAACAATGATCAGAAAGATAAGGAAGATTTGCTTCCAGCAACTATGAAGGAAGATCAATCGGATTTAATGGGTGGAGGGGCGTGAAGTTTTACCAATTGGCCAATTATACCAAAAACTAAAATGGTAATTTAAGGAGCCATAAGAGCCAGCCCCCCCCAATTATGCAAATTTGTGTTGTTTTTGTTGTTTTTAATGACAGAAGATTCAAGAAAATTCTTTGATTCAGAACCTTATTTCTCCCAAAACTCAACAGGGCAACCTTCCTCTAGCATGCATATATATGGGAGGGCATATATATATATATATATATATGCCCTCCCAGGGACGCATGCCAAGACGTCAACTCCCATCTTCCCCAGCCAACCCAGATGGGAGTTTTTGTGTAGCTCACCACAATCTTGATCGGAGGAGCCCCCTCGACATAAAAGGAAGGTGTGTGTGGGGGGGGGGGAACCCGCCTCAAGAGCTAAACTAAATTTTCTCCCCGTGAGACCCTTTGGGGGTGGACTACACTTCCCATCATCCCCACCCCCGAGGCAGCCCAAGAGATGGGGGTGGCGGGGGGAAGGGAGAGGACCCCTAGATCTGGGAAGGCCGATCTGCCGCCTTCCTCCCCGCAAGAGCGCCCATCCTCCACAGATGGGATATGTAGTCCAGCGATCGGCGGTTTTTTTTTTTTCCTCACCTGCTGCCTCACCGCCTGCCTGAGCGGCGCCAGGAGCGCTTCGGCGGCGGGTCCGTCCATGCTGGCGCCGATGCCGGGACCGGGCGGGATCGGGCGGCGAGAGCAGGGCCGGGGGCTGGCGGAAGAAGAGGAGGAGGGGCGGGCCGCGTGGAGAGAGGCGCCGGGCAGGAGGGCGGCCAGAAGGAAGGCGCTGCTGCTGCTGCTGCGGATGAGGAGGAGGCGGCCGATCGCGACGCTAAAGCGCCACGGCATGGAGGAGCGGCGCGGCCGAGGGCGGGAGGGCGGGCCGAGGCGGGCGGGCAGATGTTGCCTTCCGCATGATGAAATCGCACCCTCGTCAGCTCCGCCTCAGCCGGCGCAGGGGGCCGAGACACGCATGCGCGCCGCGCTCGGGCCGCCGCTCCCGCCCGAGGTTGCTGGGCGACGGGGCTCCCGCGTTGCCGCCCCCTCCCCTCGGCCTGCCGGGCGCGCGCGCGCGCCAGCCGCAGGAGAGGAGGCGGAGCCCGCGCTCTTGCGCACGCGCGCGGGGTTGAGGGGCGGGACGAAAAAGAGAACGGGAGAGAGAGAGAGAGAGAGAGCAAGAACAAGCAAGCCCCGCCCTCCCTCCTCTCCCTGCGCCCTCCCGCCATTAGGGGAATAGAGGTAGTCCTCGACTTACGTCCAACATTGAGTGCGCGTGCCCCACCAAACTTCTGTTGTTAAGTGAAAATCTTGTTCGTTGAGTTTTGCCCCGTTTTACGACCTTTCTTACCACAGATGTTAAGTGAATCGTTCCTGTGGTTAAATAAGGAACCCGGTTGTTAAGTGAAACCTGGTTTCCCCCTGTTGACTTTGATTGCTAGAAGGTTGCAAAAGGAGATCGTGTGACAGGTGGGGGGGGAGGGAAACGCTGCGGCTGTCATAAATAGGAGTCCATTGCCAAACGGCTGAATGTTGCTCACCGTAGCAGCCATGGGGATGCTGCAACGGTTGTAAGTGTGGAAAATGGTTTTTTTTCCACTACTGTTGTAAATTTGAACGGTCACTAAGTGAACTGCTGTAGGTCAAGGATTTACCTGTACAACCTCTGCAAAGCTTTTCGGTTTCTTATATGTGAATCAGCCACTAGGGGGCGATCACCCACCACCCTTGACTGTCCAGTTGGGAAGCGTTCTTGAAGGCCATCTAACAGAGTTTGTCAACCTTTTCTGGTTGGCAGCCCAGGGGAGGGAGAGGGGAGATGGTTTTGTGCAAGGGGCAGGCAAAGTTTCATTGTGGAGCCCCAGCACCTGCCTCTTGCCCAGGTTGTGTTGTGAGCAACACACCCTGGTTGCAAATAGACCACAACGCCTATCTAGCCCAAAACCCATCCACCCCAACGCAAGGCAGGAATCCAACCTGCAGCATTATTTATTGATTTATTTCAAGACTGATAAGGCTAACTCAACTCAAACAAGGGAGGGGAGGGGAGGGAGGAAGGGAGGAAGGAAAGGAAGGAGGAAGGAAGGAAGCAAAGAGATATGAGAGGAAGGAGAAAGAGGAAAGAAAGTTGGAAATGGGAAGGAGAAGTTTTAGGCGTTTCCTATTATTTTTTCTAAGAAAAATGAAGTGTGCACACATACAAGGGGAAAGAAAGAGAGAGAGAAAGAAAAAGAAAGAAAGAAGAAAGAAAGAAAGAAAGAAAGAAAGAAAGAAAGAAAGAA
>NW_020717079.1:13416-40817 GCF_900518725.1 Notechis scutatus | reverse complement strand
AAAGAGAGAGAGAAAGAAAGAAAGAAAGAAAGAAAGAAAGAAAGAAAGAAAGAAAGAAAGAAAGAAAGGGTGGAAGGGGAGGAAGGAAGGAATTATAGTTCTCTCCTTTTGAGGAGTCTTTCCTGGGTTCCTTCTTGCAAAAAAGCAGCTTCCACAATTTTATATCCCCCTTTTTTTTGTTTTTCCATTTTGTTTCCTTTTGAAAAACAACTCTTTTCCAGGGTTGATTATGCAACTGCAGGTGTCAAGCAGAGGGTTGTAACCACAAGATGGCAGCTGTCCTTCTTCCCTTGGCTCCACTTCTTCCCCCGTTAGCAAAGCTCTTTTCCACCCCTCCCTCCAACAGTGATTCTGTTCCCCCAACCCTACACGGTGGGCAGCCTTACAAAGAGACCAAAGACTACGTTGTGGCCCCAATTAATCACATCTGGCAAGCAAGCAAGGAAAAACATTTTGCAGGATTGCAACTACACACTGCCATCCTTTCTGAATGCGAAAGCCAAGGATATGGTGGGGGGAAAAACAACAACTCCAACATGTCTTTGAGACTTGGCTATGCCCCCAGGATCTCCTGGTGTCTCCCAGGATTAAATGATCCGATCTAATCTAGTTTTCTCGGATTAGCCAAGTTCATCTCAATGCTTTCATTGGAAGGCACATTTGAGTAGAGTAAACTAATATTAAAACACTGCAGGAAGAATTCAAGACTACCCAGATTCTAGGCAGAGTTAAGAGCCAACAGATCAACAGCTAAATCTGGTTAGGAATCTATGGAGTTACAAGTGCTACAGGTAGCCTTCGACTTTCAACGGTTCATTTAGTGACCATTCAAAGTTACAACACCATTGAAAAATGTGATTTAGGACCATTTTTCACACTTACGGCTATTATTGCAGCATCCCCACATGGTCACATGTTCAAAATTCAAGTGCTTGGCAAGTGACTCATCTTTATGACGGCTGCAGTGTTCTGGGGTCATGTGATCCCCTTTTGCGACCTTTTGACAAGCAACATCAACGGGGAAGCCAGATTCATTTAACAACCATGTTACTAATTTAACAACTGCGGTGATTCACTTAACAACTGTGGCTCAAATGGGGCAAAACTCACTTTAACAAATCCTCACTTAGCAACATAATTGTTTGGCTCAACTGTTAAGTCGAGGACACCTCTACTTTCTATTCAACCTTTTATCTTTGTGGTTTGTGTCAAATGTAGAGTCCTGCTCTCTATCTCCTGCTATATTCCCAGTCTTGGTCAGTTTTTCTTAACTTCATCAATTTTAAGCTATGTGGAATGCAACTCCCAGAATTCCCTAGCTAGCATGGTTGCAGTTCACACAGCTTAATGTTGCTTATGTTGGGAAAATCTACTCTCATACAAGAGTGTATAATGATGATATCTCTTCGGGAATTAAAAATTGGAATGTCTGAGTGAGTATTGTATTGGATTTACATTCTTTAACAAGCTGCCTCCCTGTTTGGCTTGGGGAAAGCAGTGCCTCGGATAGAAAGTCCCTACAGAGAGTGGTGAGGACAATGGAGAAGATTATAGGAAGCTCGCTTCCCGTTATTCAAGCTCTGTGCTTAAAACTCGAAGCATTGTGAAAGACCCACACCCACCCACTGCAGGGTCTTCGTTTCTGTTGCTCCCCTCTGTGGGAGGAGGTTTCGAAGTATTTCTAGCTGGACTGCCAGGTTCTGTAACAGCTTTGTTCCCTAGGCCATCCGTCTGGTAAACTTGCAAGATTTATTTCTCTCGCCATGTACATGTATGCATCCGAGCTAAACTGTTGTTTCTCTGTCAAAATATATGTGGGTAGGTGTGGATATGCATAATGGTTATCTTTTGAGAGCTGAATGCCATAAATTTAATTTTAATGTATGCTGATTAGTATACATTTAAAGCGACAATAAAGTTTATATTCCATTCCATTCTATTCTGTTCTATTTTCTCTTCTCTTCTACTTTTCTCTTCCCTTCCCTTCCAATTCCAGTTCCAATTCCATGTTCTATACTACCTTTTGCCATCTACTGTACGCCACCTTGAGACTAGCAATTAATTATGCAGTTGAATTTCAGTGATGCGATTGGTGAAAATTAGCTATGGTGTTTCCTATTATTTCAAGACCGAGAACACACAAACTTCAGTTTAAACCGTTGATCAGTGTTTTTCGAGCTTGCAGAACTAGACGACTAATAAATATTGCAAAAATGTTAAAGGAGGACCACATATCTACCATTTTATTTTAAGAGGACGGGAATTCATATTTTTTTTTCAGCAAACAAGATGAGGATCACAGTAGCATGCATGCATACTTTCCCATCTTTTTCATTTTTAAAACATCTTTTTAAAAAATAAACTTTTTCTATCCCAGCCCCCACGGATAGGGAGTCCTCCACTTACGGCCACAACTTAGCCCAGAATTTATGTCGCTAAGAAAGACAGTTCTTCCGTGAGCTTTGCCCCCTTTTTATGATCTTTTGTGCCACCGTTTTGTTAAATGAATCGCTGCAGTTGTTAAACTAGGATCACGGTTGTTAAGTGATTTGATTTGCTTGTCAGAAGGTTGCAAAAGGGGATCACGAGGTCTTTCCAGGACACTGCAACCGTCATAAATATGAATCGGTTGCCCAAGGGCCTGAATTTTGATCCCATAGGGATGCTGCAATGATCATAGGTGTGAAAAATGGTGGTTAAGTCACTTTTTTCAGTGTCGTAACTTTGTACAGTCACTAAATGAACCGTTGTAAGTCGAGGACTACCTGTATTTATTACCACTTCAGTTAGTTAGGGTCCCCATGTTGGTATTCCCAACATTCCTTGCTAGTCAGGAATCCCCTCAGTAAAAAATCTCTGAATATCAAGATGATTCGAGAAATAGCTCTCTAGCCAAACAAACTTCAGTTTTAGATTCAGTCAGTTCTTGGTTACATTCCGTGTTGGGATTGCTGGTGCAAAATCTCAGCTCACGCGTTATACAGGTAGTCCTCAGCTTACGACCACCATTTCCTGTTGCTAAGTGAAACGTTTTTAACTGAGCCTTTTGCCCCATTTTGCAGTCGTTAAGTTTGTAACGTGCTTGTTAAGTGAATCCGGCTTCCCCATTGACTTCGCTCATCAGAAGGTCGCAAAAGGAGATCACGTGACCCCGGGGACACTGCAAACCGTCACAACTAGGAGTCAGTTGCCAGGCATCTGAGTTTTGATTACCTGACCGTGGGGACGCTGCAGTGGTTGTAAGTGTTGAAATTGGTCGTAAACTATTCTTTTCAGTGCCGTTGTAACTGCAGTATTGATTATTTTTTAGCTCTGGCAAATTCAAGAGTTTTGAGATTCAGTATCCACCACAATCTTTCCCCTTCCCTTTCCCTCTTCCTCCCTCCCTCTCTCTCTCTCTCCCTTTCCCTTCCTCTGCCTGTCCCTCTCTCTCCCTTTCTCTCTCCCTCCCTCCCTCTCCCTTTCCCTTTCCCTCCCTCTGCCTGCCCCTCCCTCTCTCCCTTTCTCTCTCCCTATCTCTCCTGGTCCCCCCTCTCTCTTTCCCTCTCTCACTTTCCTACTCCCTCTCTCTCCCTGTCCCTCCCTCTTCCTTTCCCTTTCTCCCTCCCTCTCCCTCTCCCTGTCCCTCTCTCTCCCTTTCTCCCTGTCTTTCCCTATCCCTCTCCTTTTCTCTCTCCCTCTTCCTGTCCCTCCTCTCTCTCCCTTTCCCCGCTCCCTTTCTCTCCTTTTCTCTCTCCCTCTCCTTCTTGCCCTCCCACTCTCTCCTTTTCCCTTTCTCTCTCCCTCCCCCTGTCCCTTTCTCCCGGTCTCTTTCTCCCTCTCCTTTCCCCTCCCTCTCCTCCCCCTCCCACTCTTCCCTTCCTTCTCTCCCTCTCCCCCCCTCTCTCCTAATACATACAAACACACTATAGAATATTTGATTGTGTGCGTGTGCATATATATCACACTTGAGTCAACTTTCTAAAAATAAGATTATGACTCTTTTTTGAATTGCAGCCAATAGTTCTTTGGAAGGACAGAATGGCCTGCAGTAATGAATGAGCACTTTGGCACATTAATTTCACCTTGCATAATTCATTGTGCCAATGATGCACACTATCAGGGCTTCTACAAATGATGAAGAAGGATAGAAAGGTCTAAACATCTGGAGAAGAATTCACACTGACTACTTCGGAAAAGATTGGTAGTTGCAATTTCAATTTGAGGGCCCCAAAATTTGGGGACAAAGTGCCTACTGTTTTCTAGGTGTATCAACCTATTAAAAATAACACAAATAAATAGCAAATAAAAATGTTTTTACAGGCAGTCCTTAAAGAAAGGTGATAAAATGGTGCAAAACTCACTTAACAACTAAACTCAGTAAGTAACAGAAATTTGAAGCTTGTCATCATAAGTTGAGGAACAGTTGTATTTAAAAACTTGAAATGATCAGAGTTATGTCTTAATTCTGATTTAAAGCCGACATCTTTTGTATGTGTCCTTTTGAGAAACACCTGTGCATTTCAGAAGCTGGCTTCTGGGTTCCCACGAGAGAGATGAGTTTTCGGCAGCTGCCAAGGTAGGAAGTTTTAAAGTTGTATGTTTTGGAATGGAAAAACTGAATGTGTCCTTTTCATAAAGGGACATTAGCCAATTAGGAAAAGCCCATGCCTGTTATACTCCCAGATGACATTTACAAAATGAAACCACTCAAAAAATATTGCCAGGAAATTTCCAAGCATCAAGACTGATTTGAAAGCACCGTGTGGCAGCCAGGAAGGAAGTTGTCGCCTGATTGGCTGGCGGCTAACTGTCCCGTGGGGCCAAAAGCCTGGGACAAACGGCGTTTCAGCCAATGGGCTGCACTGAAGGGCGTGGTGTGGAGGGGCAGAGGCCCATTGGCCAGGATGAATGGGTGACGGAGGGCCAGCGGAGGAGGAAAGCTGCAGTTAAATGGGCAGGAGACTGAAGGTCCCATTCTGTGCTTCGAAATACATGTATATAATTTATACAGGGGAGGGATCCAACTGGTGTAACAACCAGTTCGTTGAGTGTGCGCGCAGCTGTCTTGCTCCGGGCATCGTACCGGCTACCTCGGAGCCCGCCAGCTTCGTAAGGGCTCGATTGGGGAAAGCGGCTGTGGGATATCCTGGATCGAGCCTCCCGAGAGCTAATGACATTGTGGATCCGCCAGAAGACGTCAACCTGGGATGCGGCATCTGGTGATCGGCGGTCCGAAAAGAACCCTCTGAAGCCAGCCGCAACCCACTGGGGCACTGAAGCTGAGGCACAGGGGTGGGATTGGGCACCGGGGTGGTAGACATAAGGGGGAACACAGGGTGAGTAGATGTTTGGAGGATAAGGTGAGAGAGAGCTCTTTAGGCAGCTTTTAGAAAAAGTGCAGAGAAGAGCAACCAGGATGATGAGGGGACTAGAGACTAAATCATACGAGGAACGTTTACAGGAACTGGGCCTGGCTAGTCTAGGGAAGAGAAGGACCAGGGGAGACATGATAGCGGTCTTCCAATATTTGAGGGGCTGCCACAGAGAGGAGGGAAGGGGTCAAGCTATTCTCCAAGGCACCTGAAGGCCAGACAAGGAACAATGGATGGAAACTGAACAAGGAGAGATTCAACCTGGAAATAAGGAGGAATTTTCTGACAGTGAGAGCGATCAACCAATGGAACAGAAGTTGCCTTTGGAAGTTGTGGGAGCGTCATCACTGGAGACCTTCAAGAAGAGACTGGGCTGCCATTTGTCAGAAATGGTGTAGGGTCTCCTGCTTGGGCGGGGGGGGGGGGTTGGACTAGATGACCTACAAGGTCCCTTCCAACTTTGATTATCTGTTAAATCTGTTCGACCAAGGATAGAATAATAGCCCATGATTAAAGCATGGAGGGGGTGTAATTAGAAGTAGGCAGATGACAGGAGGTAAAATGCGTGTAAGCGGGGCCATGGCCGCAAAACTATAAAGGCGCTGGGAGGCAGACACTCCCAGCGCTAACCTTGATCGGCTTCCTGCCATTCTTGCTGGAGGAGGGAGATCGATGTTTGTGAATAAGTCAAGCTTTAACTACATGAACTGTGAGAGTCGACTTGTTTATTCGGGCAAATCTTCAGGACCTTAGAAGACCGGCTGAGAGCAGCGTTTGAAAAACCCAATTTTTGGCTTTAAAACTTACCTTCTGCTACAGCCCCGGTGAGTGAAACAGCTTAGGCGTGGCAAGCCACTGTGCTGAGCAAATCAGCTGGTCTGCAAAACACGGAAGTAAAGGACAGACTAGGGCAGGGATGGGTAAGCGGGGCCAACGAATTGCCAGAACTACCGGTTCGTGTGAACCGGTGCAAACCGGCTGAATCCCACTCCTGAATTTATACACACAAAAAGCATTTATTGTGCTGGTAATGAGAGTTCAAACGTTTTTATACAGGCAAAGTGTGAAATTAAATTAGTTTGGAGACAAATGTTTTAGCAATGTTATCCAACCTGGGCAACTTTAAGGGTTGTTGACTTCAACCTCCAGAATACAGCTAGTCTTCAACTTATGACCACAATTGGGCCCAACATTTCTGTTGCTAAGTGAGACATTGCTTAAGTGAGTTTTGCTATATTATGCGGTCTTTCTTGCCACTATTATTAAGTGAATCACTGTGGCTGTTAACACAGTTGTTGCATGAATCTGGCTTCCCCCTTGATTTTGCTTGTCGGAAGGTCACAAAAGGTGATCACATGACCCCGGGACACTGCAACGGTCATAAATATGAGTCAGTTGCCAAGTGTCCAAATTTTGATTGCATACTGTGGGGAAGCTACAGTGGCCGTAAGTGTGAAAAATGGTCATAAATCATGTTTTTCAGTGCCATTGTACAGTTACTAAATGAACTATTCTAAGTCAAGGACTATCTGTATCGCAGCTCTCTGGAAAACCTAGCTGGAGGCTAAAACATATGAAGAACGGTTGCAGGAACTGGGTATCTCTAGTCTGATGAAAGGAAGGACCAGGGGAGAAATGATAGCAGTCTTCCAATATTTCAGGGGCTGCCCCAAAGAAGAGGGAGTCAAGCTATTCTCCAAAGCCCCTGAGGGCAGGACAAGAAGCAATGGGTGGAAACTCGTCAAGGAGAGAAGCAACTTGGATTTAAGGAGAATTTTCCTGATAGAACAATTAATCAGTGGGACTGCTGGCCTCCAAGAAGTTGTGAATTCTCCAACACTGGAGGTTTTTAAGAGGAGATTGGATCAACCATTTGTCTGGAATATTGTAGGGTTTCCTGCCTGAGCAGGAACTAGAAGACCAGAAGACCTCCAAGGTCCTTTCCAACTTATTCTATTCTATTCTATTCTATTCTATTCTTATCCCTTATTCTATTCCATTCCATTCCTATTCCTATTCCTATTCCATTCTATTCTATTCTATTCTATTCTATTCTATTCTATTCTTATCCCTTATTCTATTCCATTCCATTCCATTCCATTCCTATTCTATTCTATTCTATTCTATTCTTATCCCTTATTCTATTCCATTCCATTCCTATTCTATTCTATTCTATTCTATTCTATTCTATTCTATTCCATTCTATTCTATTCTATTCTATTCTATTCTATTCTATTCTATTCCATTCCATTCCATTCCATTCCATTCCATTCCATTCTTCTACATTCTATTCTATTCTATTCTATTCCATTGTATTCTATTTTACTACATTCTATTCTATTCTATTCTATTCTATTCTATTCTATTCTATTCTATTCTATTCTATTCTATTCTATTCTATTCTATTCTATTCTTATCCCTTATTCTATTCTTATCCCTTATTCTATTCTATTCTATTCTATTCTATTCTATTCTATTCCATTCCATTCCACTCTATACTTTTCTATTCAAACCTTACACACTAACTACCAATCCATTCTTAGCTCCTTCTTGTTACCCACATCCACTTTTTAAAGTCCTCTTTCCTACCATATTTAACTTGATGTCCCGCATCCCACTCTCAATTCTCACTTCCCATGTGGGCAGAATCCCGTTCTTATAAAAAGGCTTTCTTTCCCGCTTCTTCCGGCCGTCATTCATTCCTTGCCACAGACCGCAGGCTGTCCATTAATCTTCTACCAGTCTTTGCACATCTTAAAATGTCTCCCTCCGTCTTCCCCTCCCTGGTAAACGCTTTCGCCCCCGAAGCCTTGAGTGTTGGCATCTCCACACCCTCTAATTTATCCTGCCTGGTAAACATTTCACCAAAGAACATCGATTTCTTCCCTTTGCCCTCGTTTGTTGTCATTTCTGCATAATTTGCAATCATGCGCTCCATTTTGCTGTCAAATGCTTTGCTTTGATGCGTTAATGCTCAGACCTCTGCTCCATGCAATTGTTTACATTCTTAGGCAGCCACACAGCATCAGCCCCATAGAAAAGGGTCCCTGGATTCATCTCCCACCTAACCTCACCACCAGTGGTGATCAGCTGGCCCTCCCACAAACCCCTGACCTACCCTGGGACGCAGCAATATGAAAACAGTTGCTAAGAATTGGGCTAAGTGATTTATCCCATTCTCCTTTTTTAATAATTTTTTTAGTTTTTAAAGGCAAACACTAACAAACACAAACATAAAACATCCACATAAAACTATCATCCAAAATACAGCATGTCAGTTGGTACATTTCTTTTGTGCAATGTCATATCAATGGTCTTCCCCTTTCAAACATACATTCATATTACATAACTCTACGTATTGTATTGTATTATAGTGTATTATTATTATATCATTATTAGACTCAACTATAAATTCACATAATTCTTATCGAGCAAATCTCAGTTTTGACCAATCTGAGAGCATACAATTCATTTCATTATATTCAATTATATAATATCATTGCATTATATTATCTTGCATATTATACTATTCCTTTTTTATAACACATTTTACTTCTCTGTTTTCTTATCTAACCATTGATAAAATAGATCCCAGATTTTGTAATATTCTTTATTTTCTTGCTCTCTAATTTCTAATGTCAATTTACTCATTTCTCCATATTCCATCATTTTCTTAATCACCTCTTCTTTTATTGGAATTTTTTCACTTTTCCAATTTCTAGCAAATACAATTCTAGCCGCTTGTTAACACATTTATAATCAAATACCTCAATTTTCTACTGTATCCTTCAGGCAAGATACACAATAAAAATATCTCTGGTTTCAAATCTATATGCTGTTTTGTCATTTTTTCAAGCCATGTATGAATTTTTGTTGTGATTTATCCCATTCTAGGATCTTCCTTGCCACAGTTATTGAGGAATCACTGCAGCTGTTAACCTAGTTGTTGAGCAAATCTGGCTTCCTCCTTGATTTTCCTTGTCGGAAGGTCACAAAAGGTTATCACATGACCCCTGGACACTGCAATGGTCATAAATATGAGTCAGTTGCCAATATGTTGATCATGTGACCATGCTGCCATGGTCATAGGTGTGGAAAACAGTCATATGTTGAGTGCCGTTGTGACTTTCAATAGTCACTAAATGAATGGTTGTAAATCGAGGGTTACCTGCACTAGAAATTTTGTGTTTAACTTTCACCTCCTCCCCAAAAGGTTTCGGTTTGCGATGCCAGCCACTGAGTTGTGTCCATTACTAGGAAAAAAAATCCAAAATTCTCTCCTTTTTTAATTGTTTAGCATAACTAAACTTTTGTGCATTTGTGTTCCTTCTCTCTCTGTGTGTGTGTGTGTGTGTGTGTGTAGAGAAAGTTTACCTCCTTAACAGTCAAGATTTTTTTTTACAACTAAGTCTTTTTTTTTAATGTTTTTTCTCTCCCAGAAGGAACAAAACTTTTGATTACGGTGTTGATTGTTTCCTATCTGCAGAAAAAGTGCTAATTAGATTTCTTTTTCTTTTAATGTAGAGCATACATTATAGAACAAAAAACCCTGTTTTCCCTTAAAGATTCTCTTTAATCTCGTTGAACATTATCCCAGGAATAAAATGCTAAATCTATAGGGAAATTAATGTGTTTCTTGTTTTTATTCTATTGTCAGAATAAAGCTAACATCAACAATAACAGTTAATATCAATGGAAGGGTTGAATGAAAAATCTCTGATTCTCCACTCCTACTTCTAAAGCTGGACTGGAGATCAGGTTACATATAAAAGTGTTTAAAGTGGTTTTTTTAAAAAAGAAGTTAAATCAGGAATACCCAATTTATTTGTTCTCTCAGTTATGTGAAAGACAAATGAAAGCAGCTGATTGTCTAATCCAGTGATGGCGAACCTTTTTGTTGTGGTGTGCCAGCCCCCACAATGCAATGCGCCCTGCCCTCCCTGCACTGTGCATGCATGCACCTCCCAGCTGATTTTCGGCCCGTTTGAGGCCTTTTTCGCCCTCCCGGAGGCTTGAGGGAAGCCTCTGCAGTCTCAGGAGGCCGAAAAACGGGCCTTCTGGAAATACCGGAAGTGCCCGTTTTCAGCCTCTGGGGGGCCTCTGGAGCCCGGGGGAGGCTGTTTTCACCTTCCTGGGGACACAAGGCAAGCCTCTGCAGCCTTTGGAGGCCAAAAAATGGGCCTGTTTTTCGGCCTCCTGAGCCTGCAGAGTCTACCCTTGAGCCTCCGGGAGGATGAAAACAGCCTCAAATGGGCCAAAAATCAGCTGGGAGGCACGCGCATGCACAGGGCAGGTAAGTTTGGCTGGGACTCGCGTGCCGTAGGTTCGACATCATGGGTCTAATCCTATCCTCACCTAGAAAAACGAGAGATGAATTTCTTGGAAGAAAAATAAATAAATACTAAATAACCCCTATCTTGCCACTATTCATTTAGTGACCATTCAAAGTTACAAAGAACTGAAAAAATTGACACGATCATTTTTCACAACCATTGCAGCATTCCCCATGGTCAAGTGATCGAAATTCAAACATTGGGCAACTGATTCATACTTATGACGGTTGCAATAGGCCGGGGTCATGTGATCCCCTTTTCCGAATTTCCGACAAGCAAAATCAACGGGGGAAGCCAGATTTTGCTTAACAACCGTATGGTTAATTGAACAACTGCTGCAATTCACTTAACGACTATGGCAAGAAAGGCCATAAAATGGGGCAAAAACTCAAAATGTTTCATTTAGCAACAGAAATTTTGGGTTCAGTTGTGGTCATAAATCAAGGACGACCTGTATAATCTAGCTGTAAGGATTATAAGAAGCTTTATGAAAGATGTTTTAAAAATATTTTATGTGAGGAAAAATACGTTTAGGTGTGTGTAAAAGTAGAGGAAATGTCTTGCTGCATCAAAAGTTTGACTCTTTTTCCTATGGTTGAGGAGGTGCTATTTATTTACAAGATTCCCATTTGAGTATCATATAAGACTTTTCCTCCTATTTTCCCTAAAATAATAAGTCTGTGAGGTGAGTTGGGCTGAGGCAGAAGGACTGGGCCGAAGTCACTTAGCCAGTTTTCATGCCTCAGGAGAGTTTAGAACTCACTGTCTCCTGGTGACAGGCTCCAGGTAATATTACCTATTTATAGAGAAGTCCTGAAGATGTCTTGGCAAGATTTTGGGTGTGGTTTGTCCTTATCTTCTTCTTGAGGGAGAGCAACTGCATCAGAGTCACCCAACTACAGCAGGACTAGAACTCACAATCTCCTGGTTGAATCACGGCAACTGAACCAAACTTTGTAAATCTGGGGCGTTTCAATGCTCATCAAAGCAACTATATCAGTCAGAACAAAACTAGTTAGGAAGAGAGTCAGGCAGTCATTGGAATCTACCATCTCTTGCCGCACAGACACCTCAAATTTACAAAGTTTGATCCAGTTGCCATGATGCAATCTTTAGACACCTTTTGGCCCAGTGGTGGGATTAAAATATTTTTACTACCGGTTCTATGGGTGTGGCGGGAAAAGGATATCGTAAAATCTCCGGTCAGAGGCGGTATTTGTCGGTTCTTCGAACTACTCAAAATTTCCGCTACCAGTTCTCCAGAACTGGTCAGAACCTGCTGAATACCCACCTCTGCTTTGGCCCAGTAGTGGGTCCCTACGTTGGTCACTACCGTTCAGTGGGTGATTATGTGCATGCACATGTGTGCCCCTACCACGCATGTGCACACACCCCTAACGTGCCAATCAGCTGACAGGATGAAGAAACTAAAAGCTAGCAGTGATCCTCCCACCTGCCCATGTGCTTCTCGCTTCTTTATCCTCTCAGCCGATCGTCGGAGCTGAACCAGTAGTGTTTTTTATTACCTGTTTGGCCGAACCGGCCAAACTGGTAGCATACCACCACTGCTTTGGCTTGGATTATTGACATAATCTCCTGGTTACTAATCCAGTACCTTTAACAACTTCCCCAGTCCTGCTGTTCTCTCAAAATTTGCTGTTTTTTATTTTTTATTTTTGCTTTGTTTTTGAGAAGGTGTGCAAGGCCATCGATCCACAGGCAATCCATCCATATGGCAAGTTTAGGGACAGGCTCTGTTAGAAAGAAAGAAAGAAAGAAAGAAAGAAAGAAAGAAAGAAAGAAAGAAAGAAAGAAAGAAAGAAAGAAGGAAGGAAGGAAGGAAGGAAGGAAGGAAGGAAGGAAGGAAGGAAGGAAGGAGTGAGAAAAGAAAGAAAAAATGGAATTATGACAATCAAATTATTGCCATCATCAATTTTCCTCTGCCCTCTCTAACTCTTTTTAACCCCCAAATCCATAATCATTAATTCAGTCTTTTCTTCCTTTTAACCCCCCCCCCCCCAAAAAAAAAATACTTTATTTTTCTTCTTCTCTGGTATTTGGCAGTTGGTTTTGAGATATTTATTTCAACTTCCCAATCTAGACTTCAGATGTAAGATTTCTAAATAGCCTCCCGTCCCACTAATAACCTTCACTCTCCTAAATCAGTCAGCTCAGAGAAGAAGATAATTTATCTACAGGTTATTCTCCACTTAAGAACACAATTGAGCCCAACATTTCCATTGCTAAACAAGACAGATGCTAAGTAAGTTTTGCCCCCCTTTACAACCTTTCTTGCCACAGTTGTTAAGTGAATCATTGCAGTTGTTAAGTTAGTAACACAATTGTCGTTGAATCTAGTTTCCTGTTTGTTGAAAAGTTGCAAGAGATAATCACATGATCCTGGGACACGCAAATGTCATACATACAGGCCAAGCAGCTGAATTTTGTTCATGTCATTGTTCATGCATTGGTCTTATGTATGAAAAACGGTCATAAGTCACTTTTTCCCCAGTGCCATTATAATTTTGAAGGTTCACTAAATGAATGATTGTAAGCTGAGAACCATTTGTATTCTTTTCAAAGAAGGTTTTAGGGATCAGAGGGGGTTTCATCAGAGGTTGAATGGTACAGACCTTGTTGGGGAAAGAGGCCGTCAGCAGAAGGCAGAAGACAAAATATCTGTGAGATGGGTCAGGATGACTGCTTGAATTTCGTCAAACAGCTCAGCTTCAAAGAGACAACTGTGGTTTATTGATTACTCACCAAACCACAAACCCACTTGGGTCCTCCTGTGTAAAGATTAGAAAGCCTAGCCTCCAGAAAATAAAAGTTATCTCTCTCCATCCGAGCTTGTCCTGTAGACAGAGAAGAAAACTTAGACAAAATATTTAGAAGGTAACATCGAAAAACTTATCTCTCTCCATCCGAGCTTGTCCTGTAGACAGAGAAGAAAACTTAGACAAAATATTTAGAAGGTAACATCGAAAAACACGCTCCTGCAGATTTACTTTCAAGGACTCGTGAATGTCTCCTTAGGGGTGAGCTGTGGTCATTGCTGGAGTTTGGAGGGGGAGAACGGTTTGTTTGTTTTTAACCAGAAAGAATACGTGCAAAAATTTTGGATTTGACATTTGAGCAAAAAAAACGGATTCATATTTATGACGGTCGCAGCATCCCAGGGTCACATGATCCCCCTTGGGGACCTTCTGACAAGCAAAGTCAATGGGGAAGCCAGATTCACTTAACAACCGTGTCACTACCTTAAGAGCTGCAGGGATTAACTTAACAAACTATGGCGAGGAAAGTCACAGAACGGGGCAAAACTCACTTAATAAATGTCTTGCTTAGTTTTGGGGCTTGCCGTTTCCCCCCGAAAATAAGATCGGGGTCTTTTATTAATTTTTGCTCTGAAAGACACATTATTTTCCAGTAGGTCATTTACAGGAAAATAAGGTTCTAAGTGTGTCTGGCTGGCTGACAATCTTAACTGGGGCTTATTTTGGGGGGTAGGGCTTATATTATTAGCATCCTGAAAAATCATGCTTGGCCTTTTTTTCCAGCTGGGTCTTATTTTCAGGGAAACAGAGTAGTTGTGGTTGTAATTTGAGAATTATCTGTATTTTCATGCACATTCCAACACATGAAGCTTTTAAAAAATATAATTAATTTCAGGCCCAGCAGAAACAGGTCAGGTATAAAATGACACGACAGAGAAATCCAAATTTCTTGCACAATAATGAGCCCAAATATCACTGTCAGAAAACAGGAGTAGGCCATTAAAAATCCTGCAGCCAGAAATTCACAAAAGCGTCGTGATTTTCGATACATTAAATGGGGTGGGAAATTTTTTACTCAAACAAGCAGTTGAAAAGAGAGAATGGGACATTGTCTGAACACAGAAACTATACAATCTCTTGGGGCAAAACAGTTGGAATTTGAATTTCGTTCTGAATGAATAAGGCTGAATTCGGACAGTGGAGATGAAACTGCTTTGAATGCAGCATAGAGCAGGGGTCTCCAACCTTGGCAACTTTAAGCCTTGAGGACTTCAACTCCCAGAATTCCCCAGCCAGCTTTGCTTAAAGTCTTCCAGGCTTAAAATTGCCAAGATTGGAGGCCCCTGGCATAGAAGACTTTAGGTTCGGTTCCTTATCCCTTCGGTCAAAACAGATTTTAAAATTTGGTAAACAGGTGACCAAGAGGAACTTCTCCTATTTGCAGATTTATAGCTATCACTGTAAATAATATTTTCCTGGCCAATCTTATTCAGCCCAGCAAACCTGAGGTTTAAGAATAGATCATCCCCAACTTATTTCTACAATTGAGCCCAAAGTTTCCCCTGATAAGCAAAACAGTTGCTAAGTGAGTTGTGCTCCATTTAACAACATATCTTGCCACAGTTGTTAAGTGAATCATTGTCATCATTAGGTTAGTAACACGGCTGTTAAGTGAATCTGGCTTCCCCATTGACTCTGCTTGTCAGAAGGTTGCAAAAGAGGATCGCATGAATCTGGGATAGTGCAACGGTCATAAATACGAGTCAGTTGCCAAGAGTCTGAATTTTCAATCATGTGACCATAAGGATGTGACCACATTCCTAAGTACCTTTCTCAGTGCTGTTGTAGCTTCGAATCGTCCACTAAGCAAAGGTCGAGGACTACTTGCTGGCTGGGAAATTGGGGTTGGCAATTAGAACCAGGTTCATAATCCCCGAATAAAACAATTAGGTTGTCATCATGTCTCCTCTCATGTAAAATTATGAAGATTAGGGTTGGAGACTATGAAAGGAATTAATTCTTCATCTTATTTCAAATCAACCATCGGACATTGATGTTGATGGTTTCTGCATCTTCTCCTGAAGGTTAGCAGCTTTCAAAGGGTCAGAGATGGGAAAAAAAGAACAACTAGACACAAGGACAGTTTTTCCCTAAATGCCATCGCTCTGCTAAACAAATAATTCCCTCAACGCTGTCCAACTATTTACAAAGTCTGCACTACTGTTGCTATTAATCTTCTCATCACTCCTTATCACCCATCCCCTCCCACTTGTGATTGTGTGACTGTAACTTTGTCGCTTGTATCCTTACAATCTATATTGACTGTTTCCTAGTATGATTTGATTGCTTATTGTACCCTGTGACTACCATTAAGTGTTGTACCTGATGATTCTTGACTCTTGACGATTGTATCTTTCTGAGGGCATTTGCACCAAGACAAATTCCTTGTCTGTCCAATCACACTTGGCCCATAAAGAATTCTATTCTATTCTATTCTAAATGGCAGAACAGAACATTTTTTATAAACAAAGCTGCTAGTAGTAACTCTTGGAGTCCCAGTGGACAATCATTTAAATAGGAGCCAGCTGTGTGCTGCCAAAAAAGCCAACACAGTTCTAGGCTGCATAAACAGAGGGATAGAATCAAGCTCACGTGAAGTGTTGATAGCATTTTATAATGCCTTGGGAAGGCCAGACTTGGAATACGGCATCCATTTCTAGTGAAAAATATGTTGAGACTCTACAAAGAGTGCAGTGAAGAGCAACAAAGGTGATTAGGGCACTGGAGGCTAAAATATAGAAAGAATGGTTGCAACAATTGAGTATGTCTAGTTTGATGAAAAGAAGGACCAGGGGAGAAATGATAGCAGTCTTCCAATATCTCAGGGGCTGCCCCAAACAAGAGGGAGTCAAGCTATTCTCCAAAGCACCTGAGGGCAGGACAAGAAGCAACGGGTGGAAACTCATCAAGGAGAGAAACAACCTGGAACTAAGGAGAAATTTCCTGAGAACAATTAACCAGTGGAACAACTTGCCTCCAGAAGTTATGGGTGCTCCAATACTGGAGGCTTTCAAGAAGAGATTGGACAGCCATTTGTCTGGAATGATATAGGGTTTCCCGCTTGAGCAGGGGTTGGACTAGAAGACCTCCCAGGTCCCTTCCAATTCTGGTATTCTGATATTCTGGTAATTTCTCAACTTTAGGCCTGTGGGTATAATAATTCTCGTCCATACCCCTGCTGGTAACCTTGCTTAAACCAAAGATTTTCAAATAGTGTTCTGTGTCGAATCCTGGATATCAATAAAGGTTTTGTAGGAATTTGTGAGCAATGAAATTGTGTGTGTGTGTGTATGTGAGAGAGAGAAAGAGAGGGGGAAATGTTCACTTAAATGCATCCCATTTTTTTTATCTCCGTTCTTTCACCTCTTGATCAGGGTTTCTGGGACGATTGTGTCTTTCTCTTTTTAACGAAAAGGTTCCCGTAAATGTTTGGAAGTTTCTTGTCTAGACTGCTGGTGGGATTGTCGAGTGTGGTTTTCACTCTCCTATCTCTCACGCACCGTATCTCAATGTCAACAACTTTCTGACGTGTGGATTTTCCAAAGCAGGCCGTCCTGTAATCAAGCAACAAAGAAAAGCTTATCGCTTGAAGTACTTTATGCTTTTATTTTCCTTATCGTTCGGGATGAAGCACTCTTTCGCTTTAAAAAAAAAACAACACAGAACAAGAGCTGTCTTTTATCTGCTATATAAAAAAAATGTTATGGCTTCTTGGGGGAAAGAATGGAAGGAGGCCTTTTGAGCACACGTGAGTCTGAAAGCTATGGAGTGCCTTCTTTCCAAAAGAAAGAAAAATATTTTTCCTTTTAGCACCTGAACTATCTGGCCACGGGTGCAGAACTTCTATCTAGGCGATTGCAAAGTGTCAACATCAGCTTAATGCCCCCGATTGGTTGGAGGTTAAAGTGACCCTGTCTCAGGGCTGCAGAAAAGCAGAGAGGGTTGAAACTATGAGGATTTAATGGGGAGGGGGCTGTGGTCCGGAGAAGGGATCAAAGGAGAAAGTCCCATAAAATGAATCCTCATCTTATGGACACAGTTGAAGCCAACATTTCCATTGCTAAGCAAGACAACTGCTCAGTGAGTTTTGCCCCATTTTACGACCTTCCTTGCCACAGTTGTTAAGTGAATCACTGCAGTTGTAAAGTTAGTCACATGGTCGTTAAGTTAATCTGGCTTCCCCCATTGACTTTGTTTGTCAGAAGGTCGCACAAAGGCGGATCACGTGGCCCCGTGACACTGCAACTGTCATAAGTACATGCCAATTGCCAAGCATCTGAATTTTGATCATGTAGCCACAAGGAGGCTGCTAAGGTCGTAAGTGTGACAAATGGTCATAAGTCATTGTTTTAATGCTGTTGTAACTTTGAATGGTCACTAAACAAAACGTTCTAAGTCAAGGACTACCTGTATTTTGTTGATAAGACGAGAACCTGCCCACTAGCTTGAAGGGGTTGAATTAATTGCAGGGGAGATGTTCCTTTAGAATGATGGCCTTATGCAGTTGGTTCTCTAGTTATGACCATAATTGAGTCTGCAGTTACAGTTTGTGGCAGTCATTAAACGGGTCACCATGTGACCTCACCCAATTTTATGACCTTTTTTTTGCAGCAGTGGTTAATTGAACGCCACAGTCATTAAATGAACCCATTGCTTGCTGTAGAGTGTTTTTTTGCTGGATATTAGAAGTAAATGCTGGTTTCTAGCAAAAACATCACACACACAAAAATCATAATCACGTGACTACAGGATGCTGCAAAATGGTTGTACATGTGACTGATTGCTGAATGCCCAAAATACAATCACATGTGTGGAGGCACAGATGTTGGAACTTTGAAACTGGGTCATAAGTCCTGTTTTTGAATTTGGTCATAATTTCAAAATTTGCTAAGTGACCAGTGGTAAGTCAAAGACTACCGGTACACAGATCATGTTTTAAAATGTCGCTATGTGGCTTACTTACCACTCTCCCCATTCTTTGGGGTTTTATTTATTAATTTTTTTTATAAACTTTTAATTTTTCCTGGTTATATTTTTTAAAAATATAGTTTTTACATTGTTGCTTTCTCTAACAATTGCATGTCACTCAAAGTCACTCTTTGTAAAATGGGTAGTTCATATCAATTTGATAAATCAATAAAATATGTAAGAAATAAAATATTCTGAAGGTGACATACCTCAAAAAGGAAGAGTTTTTCAACCTTGGAAGTTTTAAGATGTGTGGACTTCAACTCCCAGAATCCCTTAGTCAGCATGAGAGAGTTTTACCATAGTTGACAAACTTGCTCTGTTGCAAGCAGATTTTGATCATGTGGCTGTTGGGATACTGAAATGGAATTCTGGAAGATGAAGTCCATAAATGCTGCCTGGGAATGTATGGATGTTATTTCTGAAGTCCGTCTATGCTAGTTGCAGAATCCTGGGAGTTGAAGTCCACCTATTGCCTTCTTTGATATAGGGACTAATGGATCAGGGAAATGCTGTGGACGTAGTATGCTGGGACTTCAATAAGGCATTCAACAAAGTAGACCACAGTCTATTTCAATAAGGCATTTGACAATGTAGACCACACCCTACTTCTTGCTAAGATAGAATGCTGTGGAATAGACTGTGACGCAATGAATTTGCAGTTGGCTGACCAACCACACCAAGCCCGTAGTCCTTAATGGAACTACATCTACATGGAGGGAAGCATACACTGGGCTACCTCAAGGTTCTGTCTTGGGCCAAGAACTCTTCAACACCTTCATAAATTATCTACATGAGGGGATAGAAGGGGAACTCACCAAATTACTGGATGACACCAAGCAGTTGGGAATAGCTAATATCCCTGAAGACAGGCTACAGATCCAGAAGGATCTCAATAGACTTGAGCATTGGAGGGTATCTAACGAAACGAAATTCATTGGTGAGAAAAGTCAAATCCTACAATTAGACAGGAAAAAGTATGGAACAGGCGGCACCTGACTCAACAGCAGTAACTGTAAGAGGGATTGATGGACCATCACTTAAGGATGAGCCAGCAGTGCGCCGCAGCTGCCAATAGAGCCAATGCAGTCCTAGATTTTATCAACAGGAGGACATCATCAAGATCATGAGAAGTGATAGTGGCCCAGTGAAAAGAACATGATAGCTGTCTTCTAGTACTTGAGAAGCTGTCATAGATAAGTGGAGGCCGATCTATTCTTCAAATCAGGGGTCTCCAACCTTGGCAACTATAAGCCTGGCAGACTTCAACTCCCAGAATCCCCCAGCCAGCAAAGCTTTGCTGGCTGGGGAATTCTGGGAGTTGAAGTCCGCCAGATTTAAAGTTGCCAAGGTTGGAGACTCCTGCTCCAAAGCACTAGAGAGCAGTACAAGAAGTAATGGGTGGAAGTTTGTTAAAGAGAGAGATCCAACCTAGAGACAAGGAGAAATTTCCTATCGTTGAGAACAATGAATCAGTGGAACAGTTTGTCCCCAGAAGTTGTAGGTGCCTCATTTTAACAAGAGTCTGGACAGCCATTTCTCCAGAAGGGCATAAAGTCTCCTGTCTTGGCAAAAGTTTGAACTAGAAGACCTACCAGGTTGCTTCCACCATTTTAAAGTTGACAAGATTGAGACGTCCATATTTCCTCAGCATACAACTCACCAAATGGAGAAGGAAGTCATTTAGCCCTCCAACTAAAAGTGTTGAATTAATTTCACAATCAGGTTTTGTCTTCCCACACAACTTCAAAACACATTGTTCTGAATATTATTTTTCATTGTCATATTATGGTTTAGCTGGAACATTATAGCCACTTCCTTATGCAGAGCTGTAGGTGTGTGCACAAACACTTGTGTTTTAAATGCACTTTATTATTCAGTGGCAAGCAGCAGAAACGTTCCTTCTTTCTTTCTTTTTAATTTTTGAAAGGACATCACCAGCCAAAAGAGGAAGGCTTATCACTTGAAGAATGTTTTTTCTTTTATTTTCCTTATCATTCAGGCTGACGTGCTGTTTTTTGTTTTTTTCAAACAAGACAGAGGTACCCTGTCATTACTATAAAAATGTTATGGCTTCTAGGTGGGGGAAAAAATGGAAGGAGACGTTTTGAGGAAGATACAGGATGCGTGTGTCTGAAGGCTACAGAGAGTGTTTTCTTTTAAAAAGTGGGGGGGGGGAAATTCCTTTTAGCCCCTAAAATGTTTGACGGTGGGTGGAGAAAACCTATCTAGGCGATTGCTAAGAGTCAACCTCAGCTTAATGCCTCTAATCTGACAGTGGAGGTTAAAATCAGCCTGTTTGCAAAAAAAGAAGGGAGGGTTGAAACTATGAAGATTTAGTGCAGAGAGGGCTGGGGGAGCCCTATATTTTCAAGACAAGGGGGTCAAAAGAGAAAGTCTCGTAAAATGAAATTACAAATAATCCTGAATTTAAAGTCCCGTTGAGGCCAAAATTTCCATTATTTCAACACTTTTAGTCGGAGGGCTAAAGTTGAGCAATGTTCAATGGGATTTGCTCCATTTAACAACCACAAATAGTTTTTTGTTTTTTTAAAAAATTTTTTATTGATTTTTTAAAAACAAACATATACAGACAAAACATAAAAACATCAACCTTTCTTCCATGAGTATACAAGCAGTGTGTCGGTTGGTTTACAAATTTTTTGTGCATCCATTTCATAGTCATCCATTAGAGTTATATTGTATAGTAGCTCATATTCTCAATCAGAAATTATATACCCTAGTATCATTATTATTCAATCATTTGACAATAATTTTATTCATTCATACTTTGCGAGAGAACTGTAATTTACTTGGTATCATTTTGTAGCAATTCATATAATCTTCCCAAGTCTATCCTAAAAATTTTTTATAGATATAGTAAAAAAGAAAAAAAAACATCTTTATATATTTATTATTTTCTAAGATGCTACGTATTTCATTATTGTATTTTATTGTATTTATGATAAAAAAGGTCCCAAGTTTTATAGAATTGTTTATCCTCTTGCTCTCTAATTTCAATACACAAATAGTTGAAAAAATGGAGCAGTGGCTAATCGACCAAAATATACTCAGGGGATGTTTCGCTTAGCAACAAAAACATTGGGCTAAATTGTGGCCATAAGTCAAGGACTATCTATACAAAAAAAAAAAAGGATGATGAGGCCTCAGAGCGAGTATAGAGAAGAACAACAAATATCTATGTTAAAAGGGTTTGGAGGCTAAATCGTATGATGAATGTTGGAAGTATGTCTAGGCCAGGGGTGTCAAACTTGATTTCATTGAGGGCCACATCGATGGTGGGATTCAAACTTTTTTACTACCCATTCTGTGGCCGTGGCTTGGTGGTCATGGCAGGGGAAGGATACTGTAAAATCTCCACTCAGAGGTGGGATTTGCCGGTTCTCCGAACTACTCAAAATTTCTGCTACTGGTTCTCCAGAACTGGTCAGAACCAGCTGAATACCCACCTCTGGGCCACATCATGGTTGTGGTTGAGCTTGGGGGGTGGTGGGGGGCATAGCCACCTGGAGCTCACTGCAACAGCATTGCCAAAAAGGCATTAAGAGTTGTAAATCTAATCTTACGAAGCTTCTCCTCTGGTAATACTGATTTGCAAACTAGAGCATACACAACCTTTGCTAGACCAATACTTGAATACAGCTCTGTTGTCTGGAATCCGCATTGTATATCAGAAATCAATACAATTGAGCGAGTCCAGAAGTATTTTACCAGAAGAGTACTACATTCCTCTGTTCGCAACAGAATACCCTACACCAACAGACTTGAGACTCTAGGCTTAGACAACCTTGAACTACGCCGGCTAAGACTGGACTTAAGCATAGTACATAAAATCATATGTTACAACGTCTTACCAGTTAATGAATATTTCAGCTGTTGGGGGCCTGAACACTCTTGCCAGTGTAAACAGCCTCCAGAGCTCCATTTTTGGCTGCAGTGACTTCCTGCAACCCTCTGCCAGTGGAAACGGAGCTTGGGAGGAGGGGCCTGTGGCCCTCATGACCTCCGTTTTTGGCTGCAATGGCCTCCTGCAACCCTCTGCCAGTGAAAATGAAGCTCGCAAGGGGCCCTCCCAAGCTCATTTTCACTGGCGTAGGCACTGTGGGCCACTCCTTCGCTGTTTCCAAGGTGGTCCCGCCAGCCAGATCTAATCTCCCCGAGCCTCCGTGTGTGCCCTGCACTTACCTGCATCCCAGGGGTGGGATTCAAATTTTTTAACAACTGGTTCTGTGGGCATGGCTAAGTTGGTAGGTGTGGCTTGGTGGTCATGTCATTGGCTGGGTGTGGCCAACTCAACATCACTCACATCAAGGCACGCATCTCCTCACCTGGCCTCTCATGACTCTGGGGATGCTGCAACAGTCGTAGGTGTGGAAAATGGTCATAGGTCACTTTTTTCAGTGCCATTGTAACTTTGAATGGTCCCTCCACACAAGCAAAGTACCAGCAAAGGAGGGGGGGAAAACTCCAGAGAGGTTCCAGAGAAAAGGAAGTCTAGTCCTGCCAAGAATGTAATAAGGGTCAAGGGAGAGGCAGTTTCTGTAAGCAACACCAGAATGTTTCCTTCCTGCCTTCCTTACAGGATTAGGCCAGTAATTTCTTCTATCAACTGGTTCTCAGAACTGCTTAGAATGTTAACAATCGGTTCTAGCGAATAGGTGCAAAATGGTAGAATCCCACCCCTGCTGCATCCAAAACAGGCCACGTGGGGACTCCTGGGAGGGGCATGGTGGGATGGGCGTGGCCAGCCAGGAGTGGGATTTGGGGGTTCTCCAAACTGCGCAGAATCTTAGCTAGGGGCTCTTCCGAACCCCTGCCGACCCCCGTTAGCCCACCCCTGGCTGTGACCATGAGGATTCTGCAACGGTTGTAGGTGTGAAATACAGCCATAAGTCACTTTGTCCAGTGCCGTTGTAATTTCAAACGGTCGCTAAATGAACTGTTATAAGTCAAGGATTATCTGGATTGTAACCAGTAAATTTTTGCCATTGTTGTAAATTCACTGGCGCTCCTGTATTTGAAAGAACCAGTTGGGCCTCGTTTGTTGAAAGTGTTGTGTGGGGGGCTGTTTTCCAGGTGTTGTGAGTTTGGAGTGAGTGACCATAATTCGAACCTGGGGCACACATGTAACATCCCTTCCCCCACACGTTGTTTCTCTAAACTCTCGGTGACATGCCATACTGCCAAAAACAAAAACAAAGCACAATTTATAGACATTTTTCATAAGCCCCAAGAGCCATTGTTACATTTAAAGGAACAAGGAAGGCTTGCGATGCTCGTGAGCAATTCACAGCAATTCTTCCTGTGGCTGAAGGACCTCAGGCACTAATTTAATATCATTATGTTTTCATTCTCCCACGCTTTCCAACTGGCTGATCCACCGAGGTTTCCTTGGACTCCAGAAACTGCCAAGCAAATAGACTACATTCGACCCAACCTATTTTTAGTGACCTTTGCAGTTTTACGCATTTCCTATTCTTCTTTCTAAGAAAAACAATGTGTGCACTCATACGAAAGAAAGAAAGAAAGAAAGAAAGAAAGAAAGAAAGAAGGAGGGAGGGACCAAGGGAGGAAGGAAACAGGAAAAGAAAGAAAGAAAGAAAGAAAGAAAGAAAGAAAGAAAGAAAGAAAGAAAGAAAGAAAGAAAGAAAGAAAGAAAGAGAAAGGAAGGAAGGAAGGAAGGAAGGAAGGAAGGAAGGAAGGAAGGAAGGAAGGAAGGAAGGAAGGAACAAGAGAGGGAGAGTGGAAGGGAGGAAAGAAGGAAGGAAGGGGGAAAAGGAAAGAAAGAAAGAAAGAAGGGAGGAAGGAAAAGAGAAAAACAAAGCAAAAAAGAAAGGAGGAAGGAAGGAAGAGAAAAAAGGAAAGAAAGAAAAACAAGGGAGGAAGGGAAAGAAAAAAAGCAAAAAAGAAAGAAAGAAGAGAGGAAGGAAGGAAAGATGGAGGGAGGGAGGGAAAAAGGAAAGAAGGGGGAAGGGAAAGAGAAAGAAAAAGAAAGAAAGAGTGGGGGAGGGAGGAAGGGAGGGAAGGAAGGAAGGAAGGGTCAGAAATAGGAAATAACATCAAATGCAAAGCCGCCCCCCCCTTCAGAATCTGGGGCTGTGTCTCACGCATCTTATGAAAGGCATCTTGACCCCCTCACAGGTCATGAGATTGTTACAGGAATATTGTGAATTATGGTTCCATTTTGAAGATTATAGTTATCCCATGATATTTGACTTACACATCTTCAGGAAAGTAAGCTCTTTCTTAAAAATGGAAATGCAGTAAATCTTCACTATAGCAAACACTCTGTTAACAGACTTTGGATGCTAGGGACAAACTGGTCCACAAATTACCTGCTTCTGGTTAAAGTCATCAAGGACTCTTGGCAAAGGAAGGCCACGCCATTCCCCTTTCACGCGATGAATTTATGCCATATAAAAAGGGGGTGGAGTTTGCATCCCTATTGCTTATTGCTCCTTTTTTCAGACCCTTCTGCTGCTATGCTGGCATTAAACCACATCCAGCATTTCATGCAAAGATGAAACATATTAAAGCCACCCCAAAATCCAGACTTAATGGATTTTTGGCTTTAACAAGTATTCTTCTCCCAGGACATCGTGGTTGCATTTTGATCTGCAGTTAAAACATTCCTGCATATGTAAAACATTCCTGTAATCTTGGAATTAAATAAATTGACTGGATAAATAAATTATTGCTTATTAAACAGAATAACAGAGTTGGAAGGGACCTTGGAGGTCTTCTAGTCCAGCCACCAGCTCAAGCAGGACAGCCTATACCATTTCAGACAAATGGCTGTCCAATCTCTTCTTAAAAACTTCCAGGTTTGGAGCATTTACAACTTCTGGAGGCAAGTTGTTCCATTGATTAATTGTTCTAACTGTCAGAAAATTTCTCCTTAGTTCTAAGTTGCTTCTCTCCTTGATTAGTTTCCATCTGTTGCTTCTTGTCCCGCCTTCTGGTGCTTTGGAGAATAGCTTGACTCCCTCTTCTTTGGGGCAGCCCCTCAGATATTGTAACATTGCTATCATGTCCTTCTTTTCATCAAACTAGACCTACCAAATTCCTGTAACCATTCATTGTATGTTTTAGTCTGCATCCCCTAATCATCTTTGTTGCTGTTCTCTGCACTCTTTCTAGAGTCTCAACATCTTTTTTTATATCATGGTGACCAAAACGCAATGCAGTATTCCAAACATGGTCTTATCAAGGCATTATAAAGTGGTATTAACACCTCATGTGATCTTGATTCTATCCCTCTGTTTATGCAGCCTTCTCTACCTGTATAAATCAAGGAACTGCCATTGCATTTAGATTATATAGGCCATCTGCTAAACTTTATATATATTCAACAGAAAGTTGCTTTTACCACCAAAATTATTTCCAGTGGTATTTATTGGTATATGGAGTGGATTTCCATCTCCTTCTCTCTGTCTCTCTCTCTCCCTCCCTCCCTCTCTCCCTTCCTTCCCTCCCTCTTTCTCTCTCTCTCTTTCTCTCCACCTCATTTCTACCCCACACCCCCAATCTCATTTCAAAGTGACTCTGGACAGTTTACAATAAAAATCAAATAAAAATATTCCTTCATTCACTCTTTTCCCCCAGGGAAGAGGGAAATCCACATTATTAATGAACAAATGGCAGTGGATATAACATTTAACTTCTGGAAACTCAAACAGGAACCTAAATAATTTGCTAAAAATCTTTCCAAGGCAATTTTAAATTTTATCTATTTAATAAAATTTATATGGCTGCCCAAATCCCTCTCGGCGACTCCAGCCTTACAAGATAAAAATTTAGATTATTTAGGAGGGAATGCAAATGAAGGGAGGCTTTACTGAATCCTAATTTTATTTTATTTCTTTATTAAATGCACATTGCCACCCATCTCACAAGAAATGACTCTGGGAGGTGCATAGCATTCAAATAAAATATAGTCTCCTAATCACGCAGAGGGTTGGGCTAGATGGCTTCCAAGGTCCCTTCCAACTCCGTTATATGTAGTTAAAAGTCTCCAGAATCCAAATCTGAATGTGGGGTTAGAAATTTTGCTTTTTGTAAACAATGGCAGGGAAATAAAACCCACAGCAACAATGAGAATGAGTCAACCTCACAGCTGGGAATACGGGAGGATGTGACAGTCCTTCAGATTTTAACAAATTGTACTTCTCTCAACATTGGCTTTGTCGTAGAATTATCCTAAGGCAGCAGTATTATTGTATTATTATTATTTTATACATTATTAGTATAAAACACTCATTTTAGACTAAGAGGCGGGATAAAAATCTAATAAATAGAATAAATAAGGCAAAGTCTGCTCTTCTGGCCTTGCATTCTGACATGGGACACAAGAATGGAAAATGCACATTGTGAGCTCGTGGTGCAAATATAGGAAGTCCTCGATTTATTGAGCCCAAATTTTCTATTGTTAAGCGATACAGTTGTTAAGTGAGTTTTGCTCCATTTTAGTACCTTTCTTGCCACTGTGGAGTGAATCACTGCAGTGGAAAAGTTGGTTTCCTTCTGCGGGGCTGGGACCTCTTTTATCTGACCCATGCTTTTTCGGAGTTTTTCCTCCTGTGTCCCAAGGTCCTTCCCACACGCCGTTACATCACTGCACGTTTTCACAATCCACACATGCAGCGAAAATTCTTCTCTGCTGCCACATTTTTGTAATGTGGCCTTCATTTCATTCCCAGACCCTGAGCAAGATCGGAGTTAGTAATCCCTAGTTGACCCATTGTTAAAATTGTGCTTTCCTGCTTATTCTAACATCCAA
Source organism: Notechis scutatus (assembly GCF_900518725.1). The sequence goes on along the minus strand of NW_020717079.1, from coordinate 13,525 downwards.
ATGGAGTCACAAGATGATGATGATGATGATGATGATGATGATGATGATGATGATGATGATAGGAAGAAGAAGAAGAAGAAGAAGAAGAAGAAGAAGAAGAAGAAGAAGA
>NW_020717078.1:241522-261148 GCF_900518725.1 Notechis scutatus | reverse complement strand
ATATATATATATATATATATATATATATACACACACACACACACACACACACACACACACACACACACACACACACTGTTTTTGCTATGTTTTTAGAATTTTTCTTTTTACATTTTCAAGGGGAAGTACCAAGCAGAGTTTGAATGATGAGATCTACATTATATAAAATAGATATAAGAAATTTGAATGTTATAATTTTTGAATGCACAAATTCAATGTTTAATGAGATTTCATATGATAATAACAATAAGATTTAAAGGTGTTGCACTTCGATTGGCAATCATGGGGGGAATTTTCCTTCTTAAGAATGTTGGAAGAGAACATTTGAAATTGTAAACAAGACAGACGAAAGTATAAGTACAATGAATAAAAAGATATAGAAATTTAGGTAAAAGAAATACAATTGAATAAGAAGAAAATGAGATAACCATAAAAGAAAATTAAGAGAAGTAAAGGGAGAAATAGTGAGAAGTTGGAAAAAGAGTAATAAGATATGAAGTTGAATACATAAAATGAATATGCATATGAAATTGTTGTCTGTATGGAAATGTGATAACCCGGAACGATGCTGTACTCAAATATGTTTTATTTGTTTTGTTAAAACTCAATAAAACTTTATTAAAAAAAGAAGAAGAAGAGGGCAAGGAAGTAACAGGCAACAGAGAGAAAGCAGAACTGCTTAACACATACTTTGCATCGGTCTTCACGCAAAAAGAAACCATAGCTCAACCCACCAAAAACGTAACTGTAAAAGACAGACCAGAAATAAAAGTAAAAATAAGCACAAAAAAAAAATAGTAAGAGAACACTTGTCTGATCTTGATGAACACAAATCACCAGAGTTTTAAAGGAGCTGGCAGAGGTCATCTCAGAACCACTGCACCATATCTTTCAAAAATCCTGCAGCACCGGGGAAATACCAGAGGACTGGAAAAGAGCTGATGTGGTTCCCATCTTCAAAAAAGGGAAAAAACCAGACCCAGGAAACTATAGACCAATCAGCCTAACATCAATACCTGGGAAGATACTGGAAAAGATAATAAAAAAACAGATCTGTCAACATCTAGAAACAAGTAAAGTAATAACTAGCAGTCAGCACAGGTTTGTTAAGAACAGATCATGCCAAACCAAACTTATTTCATTAGTAGACCAACAAAATACTGTGGACATAATATATTTAGATTTCAGCAAGGCATTCGACAAAATAGACCACAACCTACTTCTTAGTAAGCTAGAAAAAAGTGGAATAGATAGCACCACCACTAGATGGACTCGCAACTGGCTGACAAACCGTACTCAACGAGTAGTCCTTAATGGGTCTAAGTCTACATGGAGGGAAGTAAGCAGTGGGGTGCCACAAGGCTTAGGCCCAGTACTCTTCAATATCTTCATTAATGACTTAGATGAGGGAATAGAAGGGGAACTTAGCAAATTTGCAGATGATACTAAGCTGGCAGGAATAGCTAACACCCAAGAAGATAGGCTCAAGATCCAGATGGATCTTGACAGACTAGAATACTGGGCCGTATCCGTGGTGGGTTTCTACCGGTTCGGACTAGTTCTATAGAACTGGATGTTATGAGTCTGAGCAGTTTGGAGAACCAGTAAATCGTGCCCCTGGTTGCCCCCAGTTATTCCTCATCTCGCCCACCATTGCTAACCTGCCTTTGCCCGCCATTGCTGCCTGCTTTCCACCATGGCCCTGATCTCCCTGGGTGAGTGAGCCTACAAGCAAGCCCCGATCGAGTTGACACCCGACCCGGGCCAGCCTAGGCTGCTGCGCTGTCTCCCAACACCCCGCCCCATCCCTGGGCTTGCCTGGGTTGGGGCCGTGCTTGCCAGGAAGAGGAGAGAGCGTTCTCTTGCCCCTGCTGGCCACGGAAAAGCCGCTGCGGGGCTGGGGCCATGCTTGCCAGCGAAAGGAGAGAAGAGAAGAGAACGTTCTCTCCTCTCCCCGGCCAGAGGCTCATGTCAGCAAGACATCCCTTAATCAACTCCAGGACAGCTGACAGCAGCTGCGGGGAGCAGAGCCTAGAAGCCCTGATGCACCACGTGTGCAGCCGCATGGATGGCGGGGGTGGGGTGGGGTGGGAAACAATCCCAGAAGCCCCTATGCTGCCGGAATCGCCAGCGCCGCTTCGCTGCTGCTGCATCCCCCACCCCCTGCAGGGCTTTCAGTTTACCTGGGGCGTGAACTGGTGAACTTCCCTCGGAGCTCGACGCCTTCGTGCAAGGATAAGGGGTGTGTGTGTGTGTATGTCTAGAGTGAATGGATAATTCTAAGGAACAAGCCTAAAGTACTGGGACTCAAAGAAGCAAGTTCTAACCATGAGTGGTTTATGTTACTTTTTTGCTATTATCCCCTACCCAATAAGTCTATATGATTTGTTTTGTCTATGCTGTAATCAGTGTCTCCCATTTTTCATCATTTTGTCTTTGTAACCCATTTGTATGGAGTGGAAGTGCTTTGTATGTACTTCATGTACATGTGGTTGATCTATGTCAGGGGTCTCCAAACTTGACAACTTTAAGACTTGTGGACATAGCTGGCTGCAGAATTCTGGGAGTTGAACTCCACAAGGCTTAAAGTTGCCAAGTTTGGGGACCTCTCGACTAAATTATCAAGGAAGACAGAATAACATGCAGCAGATGCCTAGCAAAATTTAGTAATACTACAGATTGGCTGTTTACATTGAAATCAGGTGCAAGATAGTGATGGTAGGTAAATTATTTGGCAGTTGAGTTTGGTATTTATTTCAGTAGGCTGATTTTAGAAAGCTAAACAGGATCAGACCTGGTAAGTACTTGGCTGGGAAGCCAACACAAAATGGGGTGTGGGGAGGAATGAGGTTGGGAAGGAAAGAAGGAAGATAGGATAAGGTAACTTTTATTGTCATTTTTTACTGTAAGTACACTGGCACACATTAAAAGTGAAATATATATATATATATCCATATCCATACACATACATAACACACATATACACATGCTACACACACACACACACACACACACAATCATTGCCCATTTTGAATACATAGCAGAAAGGAAGAAAGTATTGGATACATATACACAAATGTGTCTGAAAAAAACTGCAAAGAAATAGGATTATAAAAATACAGCTTCCAATCTTAGCAGTTATAGATGAGAGAGAGAGAAAGAGAAATGAAAAACAGAGAGGGAGAAAGATAGAGAGAGATGAGAAAGAGAGAGGCAGAAAGAAAGAAAGACAGAGACACAGATACCTTTTTAAAAGAAAATAGAAAAATGGCTCTTTGAGTGTTTAAGGTTGCAGACCCCTGGGTTAGGCAAACACCATGATCGTTAAGTGAACCTTGTGGTCATTAAGCAAACACTGGTTGTTAAACAAGTCCATTTTCCCTAATGGGCATTTTTAACCAGAAACCAGAAGGAAACTGGCAAAAAACATAGAAAACCTCAGTCACAAGACTGTGTGGGATGTTGTAACTGGTCATAAGTGTGTGTGTGTGTGCATGTATGTATGGCTGTCAAAACACCAGAAACAGGTCAAGTAGCTCTGGGGAGGTCAGTCATAAATTAGAACACTTGCTAAGTAATTGGCCGTTAAGCGAGGACCACTTATATTTGGTTTGCCAGTCACATGGCCACCTAGCTACGCCCACCCCAGTCATATGACCACCTAGCCATGCCAGTCAGCAAGCCATGCCCAGCCAGTCACATGACCATGAGCCACACCCACAAATTAGGCCACGCCCACAGAACTGGTTGTTAAGAAATTTGAATCCCACCCCTGTCCGTATCTAACAAAATGAAATTCAATATAGAGAAAAGTAAAGTCCTAAACTTAGGCAAGAAAAACCAAAAGTACACATACAGACTGGGTGAAACCAGGCTCAATAGCAATAACTGTAAGAGGGATCTTGGAGTCTTAGTGGACAACCAGCTAAATATGAGCCAGCAGTGTGCAGCAGCAGCCAAAAAAGCTAATGCAATCCTAAATTGTATTAACAGAGGGATACAATCGAGATCAAGGGAGGTACTAATACCACTCTATAAAGCCTTAGTAAGACCACACCTAGAGTACTGCATCCAGTTTTGTTCACCACATTACAAAAAAGATGTTGAGACTCTAGAAAAAGTACAGAGAAGAGTGTTAGGGATACAACACCCTAGCAGAACGTGCAACGGCAGTCTAGCAGACAGAGAGTGTGTGTGAGATAAAGCGTTGTTGTAGCTTTACAATCAGTAAGACAGATACACTGTGCAATTAAATAGTTTTATTCCAGCAAGAGTTATAGCATAGTCAAAGCAGTCCATATGTCATACACTAAGTTCAGACAGTCCGAGGGTTATTCAGTTTGAAAAGTCCAGTGTAGAAAATAGGTCGTTCAACTCACAAACAATCAGTCCAGTGATGTATCTCTTTTGCAGTCAGAGATATGAAGCAAAATCAAACCTTCTTTTCTTCTCTCAGCAAACACACGCAGTAATCACCATCAATCCTTCTCTGTCAGCATTCCAGTAAAAGCCGGCGAACAGTGAGCTCTCTTGCTCCCTCTTATGGCGATTTACAACCGCACCCAAATACTTGGCTTACAGTTTAAAGTGACACACACATTTAAACTAACAAACATATATTATATTTAGCCAAACTAAGTTAGGTAACCAATGTTATCCCTAACAAAGAGCAACCAGGATGATTAGGGGACTGGAGACTAAAACATATGAAGAACGGTTACAGGAACTGGGCTTGGCTAGTCTAGTGAAGATAAGGATCAGGGGAGACATCATAGCAGTCTTCCAATATTTGAGGGGCTGCCACAGAGAGGAAGGGGTCAAGCTATTTTCTAAAGCGCCTGTAGGCCAGACAAGGAATAATGGATGGAAAATGAACAAAGAGAGATTCAACCTGGAAATAAGGAGAAACTTTCTGACAGTGAGAACAATCAACCAGTGGAACAGCTTGCCCTCGGAAGTTGTGGGAGCTCCATCACTTGAGACCTTCAAGACGAGATTGGACTGCCATTTGTCAGAAATGGTGTAGGGTCTCCCGCTTGGGCAGGGGATTGGACTAGATAAGGTCCCTTCCAACTCTGATTATCTGTTATGTGTAGGATGTTGTAACTGTTCATAAGTGTGTGTGTGTGTGTGTGTGTGGCTGTCAAAACTCCAAAAACAGGTCAAGTAGCTCTGGGGAGGTCAGTTGTAAATTAGAACACTTGCTAAGCAACCGGCCATTAAGCGAGGACTGTTAGGAATGTAAGTCACCTAACTGCTATTTGGGTTGGACAATATATAAACTAGGATAGACATTTTAATACTGCCTCTTTAAGAAAATGCAAAAGTGTAATTGGGTGTGGTTTTTCAAACGTCCATAAGATGGAGCCAGAAACCTGGGTTGTTTAGTTCCTGTTCTGGTGTTTCTGGAGTCTTAGTCTTAGTCTCAGAAAAGAGTGTATCTCAGTGAGTCTCTGTTTTCCTTCTGTTGGAGAGTTTTGCCGTTCCTCCATTTTTCCTAATTGACTGATATTCATGGATTTGATGTAAGTCTGATACTGAACTGTTTTTGACACTGGACTTTGTTATTGGATTATCCCTGGACTGAAAACTGACTGATTTAACCTGTGAATGACTTTGGACTGTGTTTGAACTTTGCTTAAAAGTTTCTGGAAGTAAAAACCTACATTTTACTATACAGTGTATCTGTGTGCTGTGTGTGTATTATTCAAACACTTCTCTCAAATACGTCTCCCTGTATGCGCTCATTCCCCTAACGGGGAATTACCTCAACACTGGTTATGGGCCCAGGCCATACCAGGCTCAGATAACTGAGAGTTAGTGTGAATGCACAGTACTGTATACAGACGGCTGTTTACTGTTTAATTGTGGGTTACTATCCTGGTAAAGATGGCACAAGTCACTTCAACAAGTCTATCACTGATAACCCGGTTGGATGGAACAAACTATGTTTCCTGGTCTATGAAGTGCAGTCTACTTCTGCGTAGAGAGGGTTTATGGAATGTAGTTCAAAATCCACCGGATGTAAATGCTTGGGATCCAAATAATGAGGATGATGCCAAGAAGTTTTCTGACTTTAAACAGAACAATGAACAAGCTCTTTGTATAATTGGACTAACACTGAGTGACCAGCAGCTAGTCCATATTCGTGGAGAAGAGTCTGCTGCTTGGTGTTGGGAGAATTTGAAGAGGATTTATGTTTGTGACAGTGTAGGTGTACACATACATCGTACACGTAAACTGTTTAGATCACGTCTTCTGAAAGGTGGAGATATGTTAGCTCATTTGAACTTCATGAAAAGAACTTTTCAAGAGCTACATAAAAAGGAACTGATATTTTCAGAGCTGCATCAAGTTTACATCATTCTTTCCTCATTGGATGAAAGTTATGATGATTATGTATCTTCACTGGAAGTCCTGACCAGAGATAAACTGACATTGACTGACATAACCGGAAGGTTATTAGAAGAAGCAAGAAGACGGCTGGATAGGAACCAACTGAGGAAGGAACAACCACAAGAAGAGGATTTGTCTTCAACTGCCTATACTGTTAGGAAATGTTTTTTCTTGTGGGGCTAGGGGACATATAGCTAGATTCTGTAAGAAGGGAAAACAACAGAATACTAGTAAACACCAGAAGGCTAAGAAGAATGTTAGTTTAGCTATGTCTAGCAATTCAACTGTAAACCATTTGTGGATTGTTGATAGTGGAGCATCGCAATGCATTACTAAAGATAGAAAGAGGTTTGTAAAGATGTCTACGAGTAAACAACATGTATCATTGGCAAATGGATGGAAGATGAACGCATCAGGTGAAGGTACTGCATATTGTTCTTGCATAAACGAACATTTAACTATGTTATATGTACCTAAACTGAAATTTAATTTATTATCAGTAAGGGCTTTAGTTAATCTTGGTTATGTTGTAACCTTTAGGGGACATAACTGTATAATAGAGAAAGAGGGTAAAAGTGTTACTGCTACTTTAAAAAATGATTTATATGTAATACATGATGACCAGTTGAAGATGGCTAACTCAGTTTATAACAATGTTAAGCCACATGATGAATGTATACATTTGCTACATAGACGTCTAGGGCACATTCATTTCAAAATGCTCAAACAAACTGTTGAATTGTCAGAGGGAGTAAAATTGAAACCCTGTAGCAAGTATTTAAACTGTAATGCTTGTAGCCAGGAGAAAAGTAAGGTTACTCCTGCAAACAGACTTAATGGGTTTAAGACCAAAGAACCTTTAGAGGTTGTTTTTGCTGACATAATTGGTCCTAAGAAACCAAGTTTAGGAGGTACCTGCTATATTTTGAGTATTATGGACCATTCCTCATGATACGGTTTCTTATGAAAAACAAAACAGAAACATTCCAACATTTCTTTAACTGGCTAAGGTTTGCTGAGAGAAAAATGAAAAGTAAAGTAATAACTTTAGTTACTGATAATGGGACTGAGTTTGTTAACAAAAGATTCCAAACTATGCTGAAATTGGCTGGTGTTGAGCATAAACGTTCTGCACCTTACAGACCACAACATAACTCGTTTGTAGAACGAAGAGGGCAAACATTACAAGCCATGGCTCACACTATATTATCTGATTCAGGTTTCCCTGAAACACTGTGGGGTGAGGCCATAATGTGTAGCAATCATGTGTTAAACAATATAGTTAATACAACAACTGGAGAATTGCCATTCACTTGTTGGCATGGCAGAAAACCAAATTTAAGTTACCGACACACATTTGGAGCTCCAGCATGGGTGCATATTCCCTCACAAGTAAGACTGAAAGGGCAACATAGAGCTAAGAAGTTATTTTTTGTGGGTTATGAGGCCAACCATAGATCGTTTAGATTTTGGGATCAAGACACAGCTCATGTTTATTGTAGTGCTAATGCAAAATTTCTTGAGCACGTTGGGTGGGATAAACTGGAACAGGAATCCAGCAATTATATTATTATTGACACCCATCTTTAGGGATAAAGATGAAATAAGTAAACCATGAATAGCCATTAAAGAGGAAGCACAGGAGGAAGTAGGAGAACAGTCACAGGAGGAGGTAGAAAAACAGGAGCAGCAGTTAGCCCTGTATTACCAAGATGTTCAACCCGAGTAACATGACCACCTGATAGATATCAGGCTAGTGTTGTATGCCAAGTGAATACAGTTCCAAGTAACTATAGTGAACTGAAACTGTATCCTGCTAAGGATCAGGCTGCTTGGCAGGAAGCAATGGATAAGGAACTAGAATCATTAAAAAAAGTTGGAGGTATATGAAAATGTTAAGTTACCACCAGGTAAACATGCTATAGGATGTAAATGGATATATAAGCTAAAGACAGGTGTAGATGAGACTGTTACCCATAAAGCCAGGTTAGTAGCACAAGGGTTCAATCAGACAGCAAATGATTATGATGAGGTGTTTGCACCTAGTCTGAAGGCTACTACATTAAGGGCAGCATTAGTGTGGGCAGCTAAGGAGAAATACATTATGATTTGGATGTAGAAACGGCATATCGGCATGCACCATTGCAACACACTATATATTTAAAGAAACCTTTAGGTCTCAAAAATACTGATAATAATGATTGCTGGGGATTGAAAAAGAGTCTTTATGGCTTGAAGCAATCAGGATATGAGTGGAACCAAAGTATAGTTAAAGAATTAATTAAGATAGGCTTTGCAGCTGGCATGGCTGATCCATGTTTGTTTAAAAGAGAAAGTAATGGTGTAATTTCATTGTTGCTATTATTTACTGATGACATAGCATTAATCACCAAAACTGAACAAGAAGCTACTAAAATAATCTCACTGTTGGAAAAGAAATTTAAAATAAAAAAATTAGGAGAAATTAAACAATATCTTGGTTTAAAGATAGATAGAACTAGGGGAGGATACAAAATCTCACAGGCAGATAAAATGAACCAATTACTAAAAAGTTTTAAAATGAAACTTTGTAAACCAGCTAAGACACCAATGAGCCAGGAATTTAGCCATAGTGATGTTCAAAGTCCTATTTTTGATAAGAACATTTATCAGTCCTTGATTGGTAGTTTATCTTATCTCAGTAATTGGTCAAGGCCAGATATTGCATACAGTGTTAATCAATTAGCGAGATTTAACGCTGAGGCAACTGAAAGGCACTGGCAAGCTGCTAAACATGTGTTAAGATATCTGAAACAAACAATGCATTATGCATTGTATTTGGAGCCAAAAGATGAACTGAGTTTAACTGCATATGCTGATCCAAGTTTTGCTACAGACATAAATACACCTAAATCTACATCGGGTACTGTAGTATTATTGGGAAAAGTGTTGATTGGTTGGAGGTCTATTAGACAGAAACATCTAAGTTTGTCAACAATGGAGGCTGAATTCTCATGTTTGTCTTTATTATGTACAGATTTAGTTTTGTATAAGCAACTACTAATTGACATGGGAATTGATGTAACAGATTCTATTGTTGTTTACGAAGACAACCAATCAGCAATACAGATGGCTTCAAATATTGCTGTTAAGACAAGAACGAAACACACAGATTTAAGATATTTAAATGTGAGACAATGTGTGCAAAGTAAGATGATTAAGCTGGAATACTGTATGTCAGAAAACAATATAGCAGATCATTTTGCAAAGGCCCAAGGCTCTATAAAGCATAAGGCTTGCTGTGAAGATTATGGACTTAGAATGTAAGGTTATATATATTGTCCTCCCCAAAAGGGGAGCAGTATCTGTGTGCTGTGTGTGTATTATTCAAACACTTATCTCAAATACATCTCCCTGTATGCGCTCATTCTCCTAACGGGGAATTACCTCAACAAGGACCACTTGTATTTGGTTTGCCAGTCACATGGCCACCTAGTCACACCCACCCCAGTCACATGACCACCTAGCCATGACCACCAACCAAGCCACGCCCACCAAACAAGCCACACCCACAGAACCGGTTGTTTAAAAATTTGAATACCACCACTGGCTTCCCCCATTGACTTTGCTTATCAGTAGGTTGCAAAGGGTGATCACATGACCCTGGGACACTGCAACTGTCATAAATATGAGTCAGTTGCCAAGCACCTGAGTTTTGATCACATGACCATATGGATGCTGAAATGGTTGTAAGTGTGAAAAGCAGTCATACGTCCCTTTTTCAGTGCTGTTGTAACTTTGCAACTTGAGGACTATCTGTAGTTTGTTACTACTTTCTTTCAATACTTTTTTGATTCCTTGTCTAGCCTAAATCACTGGCATATTTTAATATTCTCTTACTGTGCAGATTTTGATTGCTTGATAATGTCCCATCAAGTCATTTTTTTTACTTAATAACCACATAGACCAGGGGTGTCAAACTCACGTCGTCATGGTGGCGTCACATGATGTATTGGGACTTTCCCCCCCTTCGCTAAACCAGGTGTGGGCATGGCCAGCATGTGATGCATCCAGCCTATGGGCCGGGAGTTTGACAGCCCTGACATAGATTGATCTTCTCCAGAACAATTTGTCCCAACCTTCAAATTGTGCACCCATCACCATTGTTACTGAGTCCATCCTGCTGGTTGTCTTCTTTTTTCTCTTTTCTTCCATCTTTCCTAGCATCTGCGGCTTCTTCAGAGAGCTGGGTCTTTGCATAATGTATCCAAAATGCAGACCTACTCTATATAAAATGAAACATTGTGTGTTAAGTATATACTGTATATTGTATAGCAAGTACAGCAAAGATCACTAGCAGAGAACAACAAAGAATTTCAGGATATACAGTATATATTCTGCAATTCTTTGCTGTTCTCTGCTGGTGGTATCCAAAACATTTTAGGCTTATTCACTTCTTTAGGGTATCTTTGACTGGGGGGGGGGGGGGGGGGGGGCGCTGAAAAGGTTTTGTAATGCTATTTTAGAGAGTTATTTCACATGTATCCCATCCTCTTCTCTGTGTTTCACCACCTTCTTCCCTTCCAAGACAACACTAATCCTCATATTTGGTTTGCCCCCCACAGGTCTCAATCTGTAAGTGGTGCCTCCACTGGCTTATCTTCTAGTCCCCTCAGTAGCCCCAGGGTGAGTATATGGGCTAAGCAAAAAATGGTATGTTGGCAAAAGGGATGGATGGATACAGCAAACAACTGTTGCAGAAGATGACAAAGACAGTGGTGGACAAAGTAAATATTAGGCTTCAAGAGGGAGTGGAAGTTGGGAAAAATGATCCCTAGATTCAGCAGTCTTGTTGACATCCCATCCTGCACCAACTGCTGAAGTGCTGGGGACATTGTGTACTGTACAGTGCATGAACAATAGCCAGAAGATGCATCTGGAACAACTCACTTCCCACCGCATTTCCATGACTACATTTCCATGCTAGGGAAAAGTCACACATGTTGATTTGCATTGGGGGAAGAGCTTTCAAAATCACCTAGCATCTCCCTGTGGAAAAGGGGGAAGGTACAGAATAGGGAAAGAAAGGTGAGGTACATGTAGATCTTGGTTGAGGAAAGTTGGAGATATATGTTTAAGCAGGGAGTAGGATTAAAGGGCAGGGTATTGTTCAAGGATTTGGATTTATTTATTCATTTGAGCTATCTGTATATTGCTGATTTGCCAGAGGATAAGATTATAATTAGTGTGGCTGGCAAGAGAACAGATTATAACAGTCTTTCTGGTGTTGAACTACACCAGAATGGGATCTTGGGAGTTATAGTTCCATATGCCTGGAAAGGATTAGGCTGAGGAAAGTAGACTCAAATCTGAGCAAGCAAGGATGTCTGCAGGATGTAGTCAAAAATGGTGGTGACTATAATGATGTGATCAAATTTCATGTGCAATTTAATGTGCATTACAAATAAAAGCAGGTAGAGCTTTGATTGTACCATCTTGACTTTTTGAAACCATAGTCTGCAGACACTTTGTAAACAACCAGCTAGCCCCAATGCTTCTTTTTAACTTGTTCCTAATAGTTGCAGTGTTGGAAGATCCAGATGAAGACTATCATGTAAAGGAGAAGGGAATTCACTTTTTTCCCCCATATCACCATTGTTTCCTGCCCTGGATTCTGAATCTCTGTTTGACTCTCCATGTGCCTATGTCTTTGCTGTTGCAGATTTAGAGGTGTTCCAGATTATTTCTCTTTTGAGTCAGATCCTTTCCAGACAGAGCTGGAATCTCTCTTCTTATTGACAGTTGCTCCTGAGATTGTTATACATCCTGAACCACTTCATCTTCGCCTGATTTTTTCCCCACTCAGATTTGTGCTATATCCTGATTCAGATCAGCCCTGTTGGTACTGGTGTACAAATGGCAGTATTCCTTCTGTTTTAACTGGGATAAGGATAACATTGGGATGGTGGATTTCTTCTATATATGAGGGGTCCTTGGTGCTCTCTGAGCTTGTTTTCTTGCAGACATTTCATTACCCAAACTAGGTAACATCATCAGCACTGATGAAACACCTGCAAGAAAACAAGCAAGCTCAGAGAGCACCAAAGTTCCCTCATTTCAACCCTGAGCTACAAATATTCTCATGTATTAGTCTTCTATATATGTACAGATATCTGTTATTTAGCAACCAAATCCATGCATACAGATAGTCATCGCCTTATAACAATTGGGACCAAAATTTTTGTTGCTAAGTAAATGAGTTTCACCCAATCTTATGATCTTCCATTATTGTTAAGTGAATAATTGCAGTTAAGTGAATCCAGCTCCCCCCATTGACTTTGCTTGTCAGAAGCCACCTGAGAAGGTTACAAATGGCAATCATAAAACCTCAGGATGCTGTAAATACATGCTGGTTGCCAATTTTGATCACAAGACCTTGGGGATGCTGTGTGTAAATGCAAGGACTGGTTGAAGGTCACTTTTTTCAATGCCATTGGAACTTTGTACAGTCACTAAACAAATGGCTGTAAGTCGAGAATTACCTGTACAACAGTCAACCATGTTTTTGTGTCATATCTTGTAGCATCCAAGGTGTTAGCTTTATTACTAGCTAGCATTCAGCGATGAACCCTGATTACCTCTGACGTAGAAAACATAGCTTTTTATGAGCCGTGGTGGTACAGTGGTTAGAATGCAGTACTGCAGGCTACTTCTGATGGCTGCAATTCAATTCTCACTGGCTCCAGGTTGACTCAGCCTTCCATCCTTCCAAGGTGGGTAAACTGAGGACCCAGTTTGTTGGGGGCAATATGCTGACTCTGTAAACTGCTTAGAGAGGGCTCTAAAGCACTATGAAGCAGTATATAAGTCTAAGTGCTATAGTGCTATTTAAAAGCAGATAATTATGACATAAAATATCAAGTACCCACCCTGCACTTAAACATTAGAAACGTGCATTTTATTACCAGCATTTATTATCTTTGGCAGTTGAGATCCCAGCAAATTGATGAATGCCACATAATAAAGCCACACAGAAAAGAGTGGAATGGAGAAACTCCTAGGGTTGGTAGTTCCTCTTAACAACAGTTTGAGTTTTTTAAGATTTATCTTGGGAAAGGTTTAGAGTTGACAGTAGCCATTCTGTAGGAAGAATGGCCAATTGGGAGAGGATGCAAAAGGTTGGTCTTGTTGAAAGGCAAACTCAGTTTGGGAAACAAGTGATATAGAAAAGATTAAGTGGCAAAGTCTACTTCAGGGGACAACCATATATAGTTTTGTGGTGGAATCAGGGATGTTGTCTTTGCCACAGCATGGATTGACTGGATGAAGACGTGGACAAGACAGGGTAGGTGAACAAAGATATTCTCCTAAGAGCTCGAAGCAAGTTGATTCCTTAAAAAATGAGTAATATGTCCAAGCCACAGTAGGGGAAACTCAAAATCTGGGCCACGTTGTAAAACTCTGTTTGGGAGTAGACTATGAGGTTGTCACCTGCCATTGCTCACTCCCATCTCACGGCTCTCCCCTCCTCACCTTTCTCCCCTCTCATTTCTTCCCACACCCAGAGCTCCATCTTCAGCTTCTCTCTCCCATCACCTCCCCCTGCCCCTGTGAAGACTCAGACACTTCCTGCCAAGGGCAGCCCAGCAAGGGAGGGGGCCCTCCAGAGTCGATGTTCCACCCCCTTCCCTCTGCCTCCCAACTCTCCACCCGCTCACCCACCCTCCTCTCTCCATTGCTTTTTCCCCTCTACTAAACCCCAACCCAAATCTGTGCTGCAGGTCACTCCCCACCCCTCCCCTCGGGGAAGCCCCCTCCCCACTCCACTTGGTACTCCTGTGCACATGCCTAAAGAGAGCCCCAGCAGCACTCCCGGCGAGACGCCCCCAAGCAGTCCTGGTGTGGTCGGCGTGGCATGGAAAACTCGCTTGAACTCTATCAAGAACAGTTTCCTTGGTTCCCCACGCTTTCATCGTCGGAAACTTCAAGGTATGTTATACTTTCCCTGAGATGATGGGAGTGTGATGGATGTTTAATTATAGGACCACAACTTCTCAACTTGTAGAAGACATGCCCAAACAGCGCAATCTATCTGGGGAAGTGCTGGAGGATAAAGAGAAAGAGCCGCATCAGAACTGAATAGGACTGTAGACCAGTGTTTCTCAACCTTGGCCATTTTAAAATGTGTGGACTTCATGCTGGCTTGGGAACTCTGGGAGTTGAAGTCCACACATCTTAAAATGCCCAAGGTTGAGAAATATTGTTGTACGTAGTCAAGAAGAAAGTCAGAAGTGCGGTCAAGAACATAGAAGTAGAATTTGAATGAAGACTGCCTAAAATGTGTGTATAGAATGTGTTAAATGAAGGGACACAATTTTTAAAGTTAGGAAGTGGTACCTTGATACTGTCTTTTGCCAAAATAGATAATCATTTTGCTCAGGTACCATCCTGGTCAAGTACTATTTTAGGAAGAGATGAAAAACTTTGGTGGTCCTCCAGATGTTGCTGAACTAAGTTCTCAAATGTCCTGGCAAGTGGGATAGAATTCAGAGAGTTGTAATATATCAATATCTAATTTTGTATTAGTCTGGGAGTCTTCCCAGGGCTACCTGGAAATGCTTTTAAAAGAACCCAGGACCTTTTTATGTTTGTAATGTCTGGATGCCTGGAAACTGTCTGCATGTCTGGATTTCTGGAAACTAATCAAGGAGAGAACCAACCTAGAACTGAGGAGAAATTTCCTGACAGTTACAACAATTAATCAGTGGAACAACTTGCCTCCAGAAGTTGTGAATGCTGCAACACTGGAGATTTTAAATAAGAGATTGGACAACCATCCATCTGAAATAGTGTAGGTTTTTCTGCTTGAGCAGGGGGTTGGACTAGAAAACCTCCAAGGTCCCTTCCAATTTTGTTATTCTGTTGATCATTCCTCAAACAAGGATGGAAAAATAAAAGCAATTTCCTGATTTTATGCTTGGCATCTGGTAGCAAATGAGCTGCTTTGAAAAGTTGCAATTGGCAGGAAACAAGACCAGCTTGTTTTTATTTAACATTCACTCCTTTTCTCCTTGCAGTTCCCACACCAGAAGAAATGTCTAGTCTTACACCAGAATCATCCCCAGAGTGAGTATTAGAAGAGACCAAGAAGAGGAAGGAGAATTCAGCCTTTCTTTTTCTTCCATTCATGGTTCTTACAAATGCTTTTCCAAATGATTATATTATCCAAGAATCAATGTGCTTAATGTGCAGTGACTAATATGGGAAATCCAGATTTCTCATGAATGTACAGTACCAACAGTACATCACAAGAATGTGTGTCATTATAATTGAACAATGTATGGTAGGAGAAATACCTTGATCCACCTTCAATGGAGACAAGCAAAGCCTCCTTCCAAGATTTCTCTCCAAACAGCTTTCCTTGTTCTGCTTTTCTTCCATTGTAGGCTTGCCAAGAAATCCTGGTTTGGAAATTTTATCAACTTAGACAAAGAAGAACAAATTTTTGTGGTCATCAAAGACAAACCCCTGAGTTCCATCAAGGCTGATATTGTACACGCCTTCCTCTCAGTAAGGGTTCAACTGGAAGGAAAAAACAGGGCTGAGATTGATTCTGAAAAATTAAATGAAGCTGGTTGGTAGGATGAGGTCCTGTTGATACTGAGGGCAGAAGGGTGGAGAAGGCTAGAGTAAACAAGACACTAAAAAGAAGATCTTTTCCATTTGATGTCTATGGCTTGACATTGCTTACCTTCACTTAATCTACAGATCCCCAGCCTGAGTCACAGTGTTATATCCCAAACAAGCTTCCGGGCCGAATATAAATCATCGGGTGGCCCCTCTGTCTTCCAAAAACTTGTCAAGTTCCAAGTTGACATCAGCTACTCTGAGGGGGGAGAGGCACACAAGGACAGTGGGATCTACTCAGTCACCTTCACCCTCATCTCAGGTAGGTACCTGGAAGTCCTCCCTCCCACTTTGAGTCACCTTTAGGAGCTATAATGTTTGTTGGACTTTACAAATGTTCAAATTTTGCGGTTCTGATTAAAATCAAACAAAGCCAAAAGAAGCAGGTTCCAGGTTTGTGTGCGTGTGTGTGTGTGTGTGTGTGTGTGTGTGTGTGTGTGATGTTCATTGTGCCTTTTGGCTTTAATTTCACAGTTTTCTAGCTATCAGAGAGGAGACCAAATAGTGTGAAGAGTGCAGTAACCCCCAGAGGCAATATTGCACCTTCTCTAGCATTGAGGTTTTTAAGAAGAGCCATTTGTCCAGATTGTTATTACCATGATACAAAAAAGATGTTGAGACTCTAGAAAGAGTATAGGAAAGTGCAACAAAGATGATTAAGGGGCTGGAGGCTAAAACATACGATGAATGGTTGGAGGAACTAAGTATGTCTAGTTTAAAAAAGATAAGGACAAGGAGTGACTTGATAGCAGTCTTCCAATATTTTAGGGGCTGTCAAATATTGACAGAAGAGGGGCTTGACCTATTATCCAAAGCCAGTGGTGGGATTCAGCCGGTTCGGGCCAATTCAAGCAAACCAGTGGTAAAAATTCTGGCTGACCCCACCCACCCTGCCTGCCCCGCCCAGTTACTCCTCATCTCGTCCGCTCACCTGGCATAGCTGCTGCTGCTCTTCATCTTTGGATGTTCATTAGTAGTAAATAAATAGACAGGGAAATAGTCTCTCGTTGAGGGCTGCGAGGCCAGGCCAGGCCAGGCCTTGATGTGAGTGATGTCAAGTTGGCCATGCCCACCCAATCACATGACCACCAAGCCACACCCACTTGGTCACATGATTACCAAGCCACGCTCACCAAGCCACACTCACAGAACCGGTAGTAAAAAGTTTTGAATCCCACCACTGTCCAAAGCACTTGAAGGCAGGGCAAGAAGTAAAGGATGGAAACTGATCAAAGAAAGATCCAAACTAGAACTACAGATAAATTTCCTGACAGTGGAACAACTTGGCCTCCAGAACTTGTGCCTGCTCCATCACTGGAGGTTTCTAAGAAGAGATTGAACAGCCATTTATCTGGAATGGTATAGGGCAGTGATGGCGAACCTTTTAGAGACCGAGTGCCCAAACTGCAACCCAAAACCCAATTATTTATCACAAAGTGCCAACATGACAATTTAACCTGAATACTGAGGTTTTAGTTTAGAAAAAGCAACTCATACATTAACATCTTTTGTCTTAAAGGAAAAACACAATAACAGAACTTTCAATGATACAAACAACTTTTCATATTTACAATTTTGGGCCCACCTCAATCATAATTTTATTTAATTATGATTTTAAATTTCTGAACTATCCATCTCCTTCAAAGAGGGAATCTTGCTGATGGCAGCTCTGTCCCCAAATACATTTGGGCAACATTAATAGAGGATTTGAACCCCAAAATCAAACACAGCCTTCCCATTTATCTTTCTAGCAAGTGTATGGCCCACTTCATCTATTCTTAGACACCAAATCCTCCTGGTTGCAATGCTCCATCTGCAAGATTGAAGTAATTGTGGACTGTCAAAGAAGTCTGTTGCATAACACAATCAAACAAATATTTTCAGGTCCTTTTCCACATGGGCTAACAATGGCCAACATCCCTATCAATTTAGCCACTTGATTGAGAATTTATGGATTTAGAATGATTTACAGCAATTAAAAGCTAGTGTGTTTATTAGCCTTTTTGGCAAAAAGACTCTTAACCATTAGAATATATCTTGGGTTTCTTTGGGGAGGGTGAGGGAATTTTTCTATCCTCATTTCTAGCTTGTTTTATTTTATCTATATATATAAAAGCGAATCACAAAATCTCCAGAACCGTAAAGCCTACAAACTTGAAATTTGGCATGTATGTTCCTCTTGGCTTCTAGGTGCTCACTAAGAAATAATTTTTCGAAATGACCATCAGAGCATTAGTATTTCCTATATTATTAATAACATGCTCTGATGCTAAGGAGTTCTACTCCCCCTCCCCACCTGAAAAGACATATCTTCCAGAGGAAGAGGAGTTTCAGTTTCAGTTTTACTTTCACAGCAGCAAACAGCTGTTCTACTGTAAGACCAGTTAAAGGGAAAAGAGGCAAAAAAACACAGAAAAAGATTTACAGATGCAATTAGGAAAACACAAGTAAGGGAGTGTCATCAAACTCATCCCCAAGTCAGTAGACAGGCTGTAAAAAACTACACATCTAATAACACCTACATTAATCAGTCACAAATGAGATCAATGCCTTGGACTTATAAGTATTTGTCTGGTTTTCAATATGAACCTCAGATTCATTATTCCAGGGAAAAGGTTGTTGATCTCAGACCTCGGCTACCTTGTGCCTGGTGCCATGATTTAAAGTGGCAGGATGAGAGTCCCGGGATGTGCTGCAGTGGCGGTAAAGTCCACCTCCCTCCCCTTCAGCCCTCCCCTGAACCCTTACACAGCCTTCTCACCCACCAGCATCCAATGGCAAACCACGTTCTTTCTGCTGTCGGGAAGCTTCCAAATGACGTCTTTTGGAGCCAGAGAGGTGAAGGAGGGAAATTTTATGCCAACAT
The DNA here is from genome assembly GCF_900518725.1 of Notechis scutatus. Next base: position 242,220 of record NW_020717078.1, on the reverse strand, counting down.
TCAAAGTGCAGGGGCAGATCTACCACAGGATAGGGAGTATCATGGTGGGACCTCAGCAGCAGCCTTCATTTCTCCAGATATACTTTGTTGGTGATGAAGACAATGAGAGGGACATCCGTTGTGGAATCTATATATATATAAAAGTGAAATACCACTCACGCGTCATCACAAAACCTCCAGAATCGTAAAGCCTACAAACTTGAAATTTGGCACATATGTTCCTCTTGGCTTCTAGGTGCTCACTAATGATTTTTCAAAATGACCATCAGAACATTATTATTTCCTATATTATTATTAACACACTCTGATGCTAAGGAATTCTACTCCCCCTCCCCACCTGAAAAGAAATATCTTCCAACTGCAGTTCAGCTAAGCCATGCCCAGGCTCCTTGCTGTCTCCTTCTTGCTCACACAGCAAATACTGTTTCCATTTCCAAACACCCCTCAACTTTTTCACACACTCACAGGACACTAGCCAGATGAATACTGATGGATGCTGGTATGCAGAGGCACAATTTTTCCCCTTTATTTTCCTCCCCCAAAACTTGCCTGATCACATAGTTTCGTAGTGAAGCACGGGTACCCTGCTAGTATTATATTAAAACAACATTCAACAATTGTTTTAAACACTACAAATTACACAGAGCCATTTGTTAGGAATAACATAGGTTTCCTAACGTAGTTTGGGTAAAATAATA
>NW_020717078.1:216552-227300 GCF_900518725.1 Notechis scutatus | reverse complement strand
TTGTGTTCCCGCGCAGCCTGGATTAATTGCTTTGGGGGGTGTTTTGGGGGTTTTATTTCTCTGCGGACCACCAGTTGGCGACCACTGGTCTATGGCACTGCCTGACGGGCCCGCGACCTCAGTGCTGCCCATCCACCATGAAGAAAGGCTCCAGTTCTTTCTAACCAAGTGCTTCACGTTAGTCTTTCCTTGCTTCTTTTCCTCTGGGGGTGGAGGGCTCAAGAAGGGGATTGGGGCAGCCCTGGTGGTATCAGGCACCTTGCAGGGCAGCCTAGGGAGTGGGGTCCTCACCCTGGCAGAAAGTGAGGGGGGGAGTCAAGAGTTTGACGGAGCTGGAGCTGCAGAAGTGCTGCTCTTCTCTCCCCCACCCTCACTTTCTGCCAGGGTGAGGACCCCCACCCCCTAGGCTTCCCCGCAAGATGCCTGATCCCACCAGGGCTGCCCCAATCGATGAACTCTGGCAAACTCTGCGCTGGGGTGACAGCGCACATGCCCACAGAGAGGGCTTGGAGTGCCCCCTCTGGCACACATGCCATAGGTTCACTACCACTGGTATAGGGTCTCCTGCCTGAGCAGGGGGTTGAACTAGAAGACCTCCAAGTTCCCTTCCAACTCTGTTGTTCTGTTCTGTTTTCTTTTCTGTTCAGGCTCATTTTCCTAGCTGTTCTGAAAGTAGTACAACCCATAATCCTGAAGTACATTGTATACATACTGTACACAATACTGCAAGAATCTGAATTTTCAAGTCCCCAGAGCTCATTTACATAGCACAGACAATGGTCTCTTCCCACCATTTGACTTGAGTGGAATCCTACTTTTAGACCCTGATTTCTGGAATCTATTCCATTGCGGTTCCTACTTCTGCCTCTCTAGGTCCCAGCCGTCGGTTTAAGCGGGTTGTGGAAACAATTCAGGCACAACTACTGAGCACACATGACCAGCCTTCTGTGCAAGCCCTTGCAGGTAGGTGTTACTGTACATCATTTTTTTGTATTCATACAAATAACTGACTGTTCCTGCTTGTTTTTGCAAGAGTTCAGTGAATTTCTAAGGCTGTGCAGAGGATTCAAAAGGACAATTTGCAAACCATGTTGGTGCAAATGGAATGCTCCTCTCTGATGTGTTTAGGCAACTGCATCATCTGGAAAGCTCACTGCAGCTGCTTTAATAGCTTTCCTGAGTTATTTTTGTGTTTGCTTGTATGTGCGATCACCTGGGGCATGGCACAGAGATAACACAGGCAGCTGGCAGTTCAAACTGCCCCTTTATTGCTCCAAATTTCCCCAAATACCTCCACATTTCTGGCAAGTCCCAGAGCAAAGTGATGACAAACACCCACACACACCTCAAGCAGCCTCTGGCTGCAACAGCGCTGTGTACACCATGGATGCACAACAATAAATCCAGCAGGGCAAATCAAGGAGTTCAGGAAGCAAAGGATCAAGGTAATCAGTCCAGAAAGCCAGAAAGAATGCAAGGAATCCAGGAAAGTTCAAACGTCAGCACTCAACACTTTAGGAGTTCAGTGTTTGTTCCCAACAAATGCCCCTCTCCATAGCGTCTCCTTAAGTCTCATTTCCCCAGGTGTGCCTTGTGAAGAGGGGCGGGGCACTCTTCTCCGGAGTAGCCTGCTCACTCTGTGTTGTTCTTGCCTTCTCTCCACTTTCCGTGCTCTCGGATCAGGAGGTGGTCCTTGCTCATCACCTGAGCTCTGTCTCTCATGTTCACTGCTTAGCTTCTCTTGGTCATCCTGCCCCTGTTCCTCCCTGCCTACAAGCTGTCCTAATCCTGGAAGGCCCTGGCCTGACTGGCCTTGCCCTTCTGCATTTTCCTCTGAAGCCAACGAAGCCACCCCTTCAATCTCTGTCAGCTTTAGTTCCAGCTCGTCTTCCCCTGCAGATGCAGGTTCTGACGGGGGCATGACAGTGTCCATACACTATTGCTTCACTTCACTTCACTTCACTGGCATCATGTTGGGTGTGTTGACTTTTCTGGGCATTTGCATGCCTCTGGGACAATCTGGGAAGATTCTTGAAGTTTAAAGATGCAAGATGCTTTACAAAATGCCTTTTGAATACTTTGCCTTAAAATATCTTATCTAGGATCACTTACCATCCTGGCGAAAAGCTATCTATGTAGTTACTAAGAGCACCAAATTGATGGTACATCATCCATTTATTCATCCATCCATCTTTAAAAGGAACATACTATGAGAGTCTACCAGTGGATGTTGATATATCTGGTATTTATGATAGTTAGATCCAAAGGACTTTGGGAAACGTGGTGGGGAAGCAAAATAGGGAAGACTGGTTGCCCGGAGAATCTGCCTATAGAAAGAACAAGAGATTTCCAGTTGATTTCTTTGGGTACTGGGATGCTGAACTGATCTTTTTCTGATCCAGCATCTTCTGCTTCTACTCTCTGGTCCTGGAATGTTTTCAGCCACAATATATATATGGAGTCTGCAAGTGTGTATTTCCTTTAACAAATGGACCTAGCTACCACTTTGAAATCAGCTGTCTTGGAATGTCAGTAGAGAACAGAAAGAAGATGAGGCCCATTCACAGTGGTGGGATTCGTAATTTAACAACCGGTTCTCCTAGTGACTGGTTGGGTAAGCGTGGCTTGGGGTGGGTGGGTCATGTGACTGTGTGGGCATGGCCAACTTGACATCACTCATGGCAAGGTGGGGCGGCACCTTGTTGTGAGTGACATAGAGTTGGCCATGCCTGCTCAGTCACATGACCAATGCTGCAGAGACAGGGCAATTTTCTACATACCTTTCCCCCCCCCCCCGCCCCCTGCCCTTGGGCTGACAAAATAAAAGCCCATCTAAAGATTGCGACTGCCTGCTGAACCTGCCTGCCTAATGCTGGCAAAAGGAAGCTAGGGGAAAAAAAAGAGGAGCCTGGGTTCCCTGCATGAGCGCTGGAAGTCCAGTACTCCTTCCCCACCCAGTCAGCCCACACTCCCCTCTCACTCCAGGCACTGATTCCCCCAGCGCTCCATGTGCGCAACCCCCCAAAATTTTAAAGAATTAGAGCTGTGGGAAGGGAAGTCACGCTCACTGTTTCCCTCTATGACCACCCTTGGAAAAGCCTGTCCTCACAATTGGACTCCCTTTCTTTCAGAGCTTGTTCAGGGAATCCTGGGAGCGGCAGAATGTTGCATGCTTTTCACTCCAAGCAGCCCGGACTGGAAAACACATGGCTGGGGTGGAGGAGCAGTCCTTCTTAACAAGCTCCAAACTGTTGCTGCTGCTCCAAGCCCAGCTCTGACTGCAGGCATGCGATTGTGAGGGTGGGCTTTTCCAAGGCCAGTCATAGCGGGAAACAGATGAGTGCGCCTTGCCTCCCCAAGGACAGTGGGGGAAGGGGCTCAGAATGGTATGTAGAAAATCTGTCTCTGCAGCATCCATTGCTTGCCAGCAGGCAGGCAACCCGGCTGGGCCTCAGGGACAGCGGGGAAGGCAGCGGGGAAGGCAGGCAAGCTGGCTGGGCCACGTGGGAGGCAGCTAGGCCGGGATTCAGGGCTTGCTGCTTGCAGGTTCACCCAGGCTGCCAGGCAGATCAGGGCAGGTCAGCTGGGCCGTGTGGAGAATGCCACATGGAATGCAGCCGTGGGCAGGCAAGCTGGCTGGCCCTCAGAGACCATGTGGTCGAGGCAAGTGAGGGAGCCAGACAGAGAGCAGCAGCAGCTATGCTGGGCAAGCGGACGAGATGAGTGACAGGGCAGGGTGGGGCAGGGCCAGCCAGTGGTCGGATTTCTCGGTTCTCCGAACTGCGCAAATTTGTAACTACCGATTCGCCTGAACTGGTCCAAACTGGCTGAATCCCACCACTGCCCATTTCTGAAATTGGTGTTGAGGCCTATTTCTGGACATTTGGTGTTGTGAGGCAATTGTGAAATTAACCTAATCTTTGATCTTCCTTCAACATTTAGATGAAAAGAATGGGCAGCAGCTTTATTTCCCAGGCACCCCAACCCACAGCTGCCAGTCATCTCACCGCTCTGAATCAGACATCCCAACTGAACAACATCGACATGGCTCCAAGGACAAGAAGCTTGTCTCCTCTAATGGGACTCAAGTCCAGCAACCACAAACTCTGTCCGCACAGCAGCCATGATATATGGAGCAGGAGAGCAGCACATGGGTGGGTGGGGGTGGGTGGGAAGCAGCTGAAAGAAGCCACTTCCAGCCCCTTGGAAATAGCTAAAGCCACCCCTAATGGACAGGAGGAGCCAACCAGCCCCATGGATGGGTCAAGGCCCACCAGGGATGCAAGGGACAGGGTGGGGAGGTGGATATTGGTCCAGATTTAATGACCCCACCTCACCCTGGGGCAGAAAGTGGCCATGTTGGGAGAGGCCCATACTGTGAACTTGTAAATAGCTAACAAAGAACAGAAAACAGAACAAATCCACAAAACAACAAGAGGTGGGCAGGAAAACACAACATGGAACCGAAAACAAAGACAATGGACTGAAGGGCAGGGGAGGAAAACACATGAGGAGATAAACCAGGCAGGAGCTGGTGGGGGTGAGGGATTTAAAGTGATTCCTTTAATGGGATAGTGACGGTCTTTATTTTCTTGAACCCTTTCAGAATCCCTCACTTTCTTGCCTTGAGACTTATTTTTCTCTCCCCTGCTTTTTCTTCTGTAGCATTTACAGTATCATGGTGGCATTAAGCTAAAATTATGAGACAGAGCTAGTAGGAAGATTTCCTGTGTAGGAGAGAAATTAAAAGTTTCCATTCCCGTTTCTTTATTCTTTTTTATTTATTTTTTCCATTTTATGTAACTTGTCAATGTTTTAAAAACATTTTCATGAGTTGCGGTGAAATTTTTTACCAGAATTCTAATAAACATTTTGTTACAAGACAAACTTCTAAAAAATTATCTCCTAAATCTGTATTTTTAAAAAAATGAGCCAAATCTAAATGTGGAATGTGGAATCAAAGTAGAAATTCAGGATCCAGAAATCCAGATTACATTGTGCTTGTACTATAGTTATAGCATTTTTACTGGCTGCTGGCATTTTGGAAATTTTGCTCAAAAGATAAATGGGAAAAGTAAGCAAGTAAATAAAGAAATAAAAATGCCGAATGCCAAGAATTACCTAAAGCTTCAATAATAAATACAGTACAGTTCTAAATCACAATTTTTGGAAAATCAGCAAATATAACCTGTGCATGGCCAGGAATAATCAATAGCATTAAAAATCAGCCATCTGAGTTTGCAAAACAATTGTAGCAGAGTGTAGTTATATTCTCCATTCTTAGTCCAACTTGGGTTCTGAACTAATGTGAATGCTCTTTATTCCAATTAAATGGATTTGGGGAACTTTCAGATTTGGTTTTTATTGTGCACTTCTCCTGCTTTGTATCACAGCTCTTTCAGGAGGTCATTAGCAGATTTTAAATTGTGTCTGTATTAAGGGCAAATGGCAGTGGTGGGGTTCAATTTTTTTTACTACCGGTTCTGTGGGCATGGCTTGGTGGGCATAGCAGGAAATCTCCAGTCAGAGGGGGTATTTGCCGGTTCTCTGAACTACTCAAAATTTCCGCTACCGATTCTCCAGAACTGGTCAGAACCTGCTGAATACCACCTCTGGCAAATGGCTATTTTAAGAGAGGATTTCCCCCCCCCTAGCTGTCCTTAAATTTATAAAAGAAACATGAGTATATTTCATAACATCCCATCCTATTCTGTTTTTGCCTATGTCCTTCTACTGATAAAATTAGGGTTTTTAAAAAGCATTTCTATAATCTCTGCTGGCTGGCAATATCTCAATGAATTGAATATACCCACTGATCTCAGCTTCTCATTGGCTCTGTCTCATTTAATTTTAGCAGCCCTGACAGAACTCATTAACTCTTAAATGGGCTATACACAATCCAACTCCTTTCCCAAGGCCTCTGTCCTTTTTGCAAAGGGCCCGTCCCTTCCCCGTCCCCATCCACACAAGGCAGTCCTGTGTAGGTGTGTCTGTCTAGGTATGTACGTGTGTGTGAGAGGGAGGGAGGGAGGGAGAGAGAATTTGAGAAGGAAATAAGCAATAGTGAGCAGAGAGTACTGTGTTATTGATTGAAGGTAGCAGGAATGGGGGAGTGTCATAAAATAGAGACAATTTGGATTACATGGTTGCAGTTTCCATCTTGACTTTTTTTTAAAAAAAAATTGACAAGCCTTTCCCTTGCCCAAGATGCCCCTGGAAGGCAGAGGAGTGTGGGGACACCAGGGCTAGGACCTGCCACCTCAACTTTGTCAACATTTGAACAAGGAGCATTAAACAACATTAGGACCTGCCACCTCAACGTTTGAATGAGGGGCAAACTTTGCAGAAATTAGTAACTGGGATGGAGAGATGGGAGCCAAATAACCCTAGGATTTCCTAAATCAATGGGCAGCAAGATATTCATCCTTGATCCTACAGCTTGGGGCTTTGAATTAGGGTAGGTTTTGGAAAGTCTCCAAAATCAAACCTGTTTCTTTTTCCTCCTTCCCATCCTGTTTGAGCTGATTCTTTCTCTCAGCTTGGGAGGGGAAGCACAAGTTGTGGGAAAAGGCGCATGTGGGTGTGCACATGAACTGGAGAGAATTAGATGTGATCTACATCCTTTCTGACCTGTTTCCTAGCTGGGTCTGTCCATCTCTTTTGTGAATCCATTCTTATTGTTTGTATACACACATGAAAATGCACACACATACCCATTTCCTCTTCCCTCTGATAGTCCAACCTTCTGATGTTCTGTCATCTGTTTTGAGTATGGATAAAATCATCAACAAGGTTTCTTCAAGGAAAGTGATTTTGGCTATCTTGGGGAAGTATCGGTGATACCGTTTCTATGTTATAAATAGATACATTCTGTAATCATTTTGCTAAGAAAAAGCTTGTACATCCATCATCGTAACAGAACCTGCAATTATTTCAGGTTTTCAGGGTATGGTCATCAAGAGATGGAGCTATCCAAATCAGAGGGGCATCTGAGTTGAGTTTTAGACACATATTCCAAACCAGGATATAAAATGTACAGGTAGTACTTACTTAATAGCCAAAATTGAGCCCAGAATATCTGTTTAAGTTGCTGCAGTTAAGTGGGTCACTGTGTGACTTGATTTGATTTGTACAACTGTTTTTACAAGCAAATCATGTGGTCATTAAGCAAATAGATTCTCCTGAATGGACTTTTCTTGCCAGAAGCTAGCAGAAAATTAGCAAATTAGAGTCATATGACTGTGGGACACTGCAACCAGTCGTAAATGTGAGTTGCCAAGCTGCCAAGAAATGTGATCATGTGGCCACAGGGAATAGGGTGTGTGTACGTTAGTTGTAACTTAAGGATGTGTTGTAAGTAACTTTGGGGGTGGTCCGTTGTAACTTGAAACAGTCTGTCAGGATTCTGGCAGTTACCCCAGTTAAATCATGAGTCTCGAGCCAAACTTCCAAAACTTCAAAAGGATTTATTGGGAGTTAAAATGTCCGGCACTGCCTGGGTGTAGCCGACTCTGAGGCACATAATTCATTGTCACCCTTGACCCTGGTTCCCCCCCACTGGGTGTATCATAATTCATATTCTCCAATGGGACACATCTATAGCCAAGAATCATCTGTCATATTCTCCAGTTAGAATTTTGCGCGGCAGAAACTTCAGTCACCTAGTTACTATCTTTGAAAACTATGGAATGCACTTTCAGTTTCCAAGCTGCCACATTGCTCCCCCCTCCTTTTCTGTTGGCAACTCTAAAAAGACCATAGAAATATTTTATGAGTTGACATTCGGCTCTCCTCACTTCTTGAAGGTGTCCTGTACAACACAAAAAGAAAACAAATTCATTGTAGGTATAAGATTTAGGATTGCGAACCTCACCCCAGGCTTGGTTGGGTTTTCTGCATGGAATCTTGTCACAAGACAATCAGCCTGGACGTTCCTACTTTTTACCCAAGATGCCTTTGATAAGGGCTAGCCCTTCCACTTGACTAAATATTGGAGTTGTCTCCTGTGCCACCTCGAATCGAGGATTCGCTGCACCTCATAATGGTTTTGGCCTCCTATGACCACAGGGTCTGGGGTTCATGAGGTAGGGGCCTCAGGGTCGGTCCCATCACAGGTTTTAAGAGGCTACTATGGAATACCAGGTGTATTTTCCCTAACGGGGCGATTTGAGTTGCACTGTGACTGGGTTGATGACCTTTACTATGGGGAATGGTCCCATGAACTTTGGCCCCAATTTCTTGCTAGGGAGTCTTAACCTCCCACACCTGGAATGGCCGTTGCGGGGCTCGGTGTTTGTCTGCCTGTCTCTTATAGCTCTGTGCCGCTTTTGCAAGCACTTTTTTTTACATTCTCCCAAGTTGCTTTCAGCGTTGACATCCAATCAGTCAGGCTGACTGAGGAGGGGGGAATCCCTTGGATACTCAGGCATTGGGATGAAGTCCATACCGCTCACTACTTTGAAGGGGGTTAGTCCCGTGCTACTGTGAACAGTATTATTGTACGCGACCTCTGCAAAAGCCAGGAGGTCGACCCAATTGGATTGCTCATAATTCACGTAGCACCTCAGGTACTGCTCTACCATGGTGTTCAATCTCTCTGGGCCCCCCCACCCCCTTGGTACTTGGATGAAAAGCTGAGCTAAGGCCCTGAGATGACCCAATAGTCCGCAGGAACTCCCTCCAAAATTTGGCTGTGAACTGGACTCCTCTCTCTGAGATAATTCTCCATGGAACTCCATGCAGGCAGTAGTTGTGTTTCAAAAACAGCTTGGCTAACTGGTGGGCTGAGGGTAGTCCACTGCATGGTATGAAATGTGCCTGTTTGGAAAATAAGTCTATTACAGTCCAGATCACCGTGTTTCCTCCACTTTTTGGCAACTCCACTATGAAATCCATTGCAATCTCCTCCCATGGCATCATCGGTTCTGCTACCATCTGTAGCAGTCCGAGGGGTTTTCCTGGTCATTTTTTCATCATGGCGCAGATGGTGCAACTCTTCACATAACTGCCCATGTCTTTCTTTATGCCGGGCCACCAGAATTGCCTCCGAGCTAAGTGTAAAGTTTTAAGAACCCGAAGTGGCCTGCCGGTTTGGCATTGTGGCTCCTCTGAAGGACTAGAGTGCATAGGGATTCTGGGACGTAGAGTTTTGTCCTTTTCCACACTAGGTCATCTCTTTTAGTTAAGATGTGTTGATTGTCCTGGAACCAACGGTCTGTTAGCAGTTCAGTTTTTAATTTTGTGATTAAGTCATCCGTGGGTTGGTCTTGTCGATTGCGGCATTGTCATCTGGTAGTTACTTGGGAAGCTATTTGGGTAGGGGGGATGATGGCATTTACGACCTTCTCCCTTCCACATTTATAATGGGGCATGTGAGAGAAGGTGTCAGCCAGAAAGTTCTTCCCCCCCCCGGGATGTGTTTTAGACACAAAGATAAATCTGTTGAAGTATTGGGCCCAGCGGACGTGTTTTGGTGATAGTTTTCGCGGGGTTCTAATGGCTTCCAGATTTTTATGGTCAGTCCAAACTTCAAGTGGTCTCTGGCCCCCTTTCAGCAGGTGGCACCAGGTTTGAAGTGCCCACCTTATCGCGAAAGCCTCTTTTCCCCATGCAGCCCATTGCCTCTCTGTGTCCGTGAGCTTGCAGGATGTGTAGGCACAAGGCTGTAGGTTTCCTTGGTCGTTTTTTTTGGAATAGCACTGCTCCCACTGCCATGTTGCTGGCATCTGCTTGAATGACGAAGGGTTGTTCGGGGTCAGGGTGCTTCAGCATCGGTTCTTTTGCAAACAGTTCTTTCAGTGTTTCAAATGCTATTTGGCAGGTTAGGTCCCACTGTAGGGGTTGTCCCAGGTGGGATTTTGTTCCTGTACTCCCTGTCTTTAGGAGGTCTGTCATGGGCTTGGCAATCCTCACGAAGAAGGGGATGAATTGTTGGTAGAAGTTTGCAAACCCCAGGAAGCTTTGTAGCTGTCTGCAGGTGCGAGGGGCTTGCCAGCCCAGAACAGATTGTACTTTGGCGGGGTCCATCTTTATGCCTTCATTGGAGACTCGGTAGCCCAGGTAGTCCAATTGCATGTGGTGAAATTTGCATTTCGACAGCTTGACATACAGGTTTGCTGCTAGAAGTTTTTCCAGTACTTCGCGCACTAGGGGTATGTGGTTGTCCATCATCTCAGTGTAGATGAGAATGTCATTCAAGTAGACAAGGACCCCCTTATAAAGATGTTCATGTAGCACCTCATTTATTAATTTCATGAACACCGCTGGGGCTCCCTGTAGTCCGAAAGGCAAGACTTTGAATTGGAAGCTCCCTAGGGGACATTTGAACGCTGTTTTCCATTCGTCTCCCTCCCTGATGCAGACTCGATAGTATGCTTCTCTGAGGTATAATTTGGTAATTTGGCCAGGTGGGATAGCATGTCCTTCATGAGTGGGAGGGGATATAGACTGTGTACACACAGTCCGTTGATCATTCTAAAGTCAATGCATAATTTCATGGTCCCATCTTTTTTTTCTTTGAACAGGACTGGGGCTGCGACCCGTGGCTTGGCTGGCTTGATGAACCCTCTTGCTAGGTTTTTGTCTATATATTTGCACATTTCTTGCATTTCCCAGGGCGTCATGGCATACATTTTGGGTTTTGGTAGTTTTGCCCCGGGAATGATTTCTATGGCACAGCCTGTCTCATGATGGGTGTGGGGGGGGGGGGGGGGGGGGGGGGGGGCGGGGCCTGACAGTGGGCGCACCAC
>NW_020717078.1:182214-195908 GCF_900518725.1 Notechis scutatus | reverse complement strand
ATATTATTTTACCCAAACTAAGTTAGGTAACCATGTTATTCCTAACATTCTCCCCTTTTGGGTAATATAATAACATATATATCTATTTACAACTTTAACCCATAGTTTTCACAACTTTCCTTGTGCTTTACTGCACCTTGGGCTTTTGTAAACTGATCGGCAATATTTTCTTCAGTCATGCAATATTCCAATCTTATTAAGCCATTTTTTACAGATTGTCTTACATTCAAATATCTAAGATCAGTATGCTTAGATCTAGTTTTTACAGCAATATTTGTAGCCAACCGTATGGCTGCTTGATTGTCCTCATACACTACAATGGCATCATTAACAGTTATTCCCATATCTAATAACAACTGTTTATACAGAATTAAATCAGTACATAATAAAGATAAACATGAAAATTCTGCTTCCATTGTGGACATACTTATGTGTTGCTGTCTAATTGACCTCCAACCAATCAGTGCTTTACCTAATAGTATAGCCATACCTGAAGTTGATTTCCTAGTGTTTATGTCTGTTGCAAAACTTGCATCAGCATATGCACTTAAAATCAAATCATCTTTTGGCTCCAAATACAATGCATAGTGCATTGTCTTTTTAAGATACCTTAATATACGCTTTAGCGCTTGCCAGTGACGTTCAGTGGGTTCAGCGTTGAATCTTGCCAATTGATTAACGCCATATGCAATGTCTGGCCTTGACCAATTACTAATATATGATAAACTACCAATTAGTGATTGATAAATAGTCTTATCGAATTTTGGACTTTGAGCATCAGTGTGGCCAAATTCCTGACTCAATGGAGTTTTAGCTGGTTTACAAAGTTCCATCTTATACCTTTTTAGCAATTGGTAAATTTTATCTTCTTGAGATATCTTAAAGCCACTCTTGGTTTTGTTTATTGTCAATCCTAAATACTGTCTTATCTCTCCTAATTGCTTTAATTTTATCCTCTTACTTAATAATGATATTATTTCAGTAGGTTCATTATTAGTCTTTGTAATTAAAGCAATATCATCTGTAAACAACAATAATAATACTGTTCCATTAGTCTCTCTCTTAAATAAACATGGATCAGCTAAACCTGCTTTAAACCCTATATCGTTTAACTCTTTAACAATTTATTTATTTATTTATTTATTTATTTATTTGATTTGCCAATTGTTTACAAGATAATAAGTATAAGTGTATACATAGTTGTGAATACATGAAATGGTACATATAAGAAAAATAAAAGAAGAATAAGAGAAACAATAGGACAGGGACGGTAGGCACGTTGGTGCGCTTATGCACGCCCCCTAATATATTGGTTCCATTCATAACCAGATTGCTTTAATCCATAGAGACTCTTTTTAAGTTTCCAACAGTCATTATTAGTTTTATTATCCTTAATACCTACTGGTTTCCTTAAATATATAGTGTGCTGCAATGGTGCATGCAGATAGGCAGTTTCTACATCTAAATGATTTATAATATAATTTTTCTTAGCTGCCCACACTAAAGCTGCTCTCAAGGTTGTTGCCTTTAAATTCGGTGCAAATACCTCATCATAATCATATGCAGTTTGATTAAATCCTTGAGCTACCAACCTAGCCTTATGGGTAACAGTCCCATTTTTACCAGTTTTTAATTTAAATATCCATTTGCAGCCAATGGACTTTTCACCTGGAGGTAATTTGGCATTTTCATAAACATCCATTTCCTTTAATGAATTTAGTTCCTTCTCCATTGCCTTATGCCAATTTTCCTGTTCCTTTGCAGGATACATTCTAAGTTCTTCAACAGTAGTTGGAACTTTATTAGCTTGGCAAACTACACTTGCTTGGTACCTGTCAGGTGGTCTGGTTACACGTGTAGAACGTCTAGGTATTACAGGGCTTACAGGTGGACTTTCATGTTCTACCTGTTCCTGGTTATCTATTTCTTCCTCTTCTGGTATTTCTTCCTGTTCTGGTCCTACATGCTCTTCATGTACTTCCTCTTTTATTGCGCTCTTCTTATTACTGATTTGTTCTTTTGGTCTTTTGTAGGTTTCTATAATTACTTCCTTACTTGAATCTTGCTCCAGTTTTTCCCATCCTACATGTTCCAGGAATTGTGCACTAGCACTACAGTAAACTCTAGATGTACCTTTTTCCCAGAATCTGTATGATTTGCCATTAGATTCATAACCTACAAAGAATAACCTTTTAGCCCTATGCTGCCCCTTTTGTCTCAGTTGTGTAGGGATATGCACCCATGCTGGTGCTCCAAATGTATGCATGTAGCTTAGGTCAGGTTTTCTGCCATGCCACTGCGTGAATGGTAATTCACCTGTTGTTGAGTTAACAACATTATTCAATATATGATTACCACACATTATTGCTTCTCCCCACAAAGTTTCAGGTAATCCTGAATCCGACAGCATAGTACGAGCCATTGCTTGTATTGTTTGGCCTCGTCTTTCTATAAAGGCATTATGTTGTGGCCTATATGGTGCAGACTTTTTATGTTCAACACCTGCCATCTTCAGTCTGTTTTGGAATTTATTGTTTATAAATTCCGTACCATTATCAGTTACAAGAGTTACTAGTTTCCTTTAAGTTTTTCTTTCTGCAAATTTAAGCCAATTAAAGAAATTTTGATATGTTTCCGTTTTGTTCTTCATTAGATAACAGAAACCATATCTGGAATAATGGTCCATTATACTTAGTATATAACGAGTACCTCCCACACTTGTTTTTTTAGGACCTATAATATCAGCAAATACGACCTCTAGAGGTTCCTTTGTCTTAAATCCATTAATTCTATTTGCTGGTATTACCTTGCCTTTTTCTTGACTACAAGCATTGCAGTGCAAATACTTACTGCAAGGCTTCAGTTTTATACCTTTAGATAGTTCTACCGTTTGTTTGAGCATTTTAAAATTTATATGCCCTAAACGTCTGTGTAACAAATGTATGCACTCATCATGAGGTTTAACATTATTATATACTGTGTTAGCTACCTCTAATTGCTTATCATTTAACACATACAATTCACCTTTTAAAGTTGCAGTCACTTTTTTACCTTCTTTTTCTATTATGCAACTTTCTCCCTTAAAGGTAATTACATAACCTAGTTTAACCAAAACTCTAACTGAAAGCAAATTAAACTTAAGTTGTGGTACATATAACATTTTTACATTTTCTTTTATGCAAGAACAATATGCTATACCTTCACCTTTAGCTTTCAGTTTTCAGCCATTAGCTAACGATATCTGCTGTGAACTTGTGGACATCTTAACAAATCTTTTCTTATCTTTCGTTATGCAGTGCGATGCTCCACGATCTACAACCCATAAATTATTATTCACAGTTTCGTTGCTATACATGGCTAACTCTAAGCATTTTTTATCCTTTTGATGCCTTTTAGCATTCTGGCTGGCATTTTGGCCTTTTGCTTTCTTGCAGAATCTAGCCAAATGTCCTTTTCCTCCACAATTAAAACATTTTCTAATTGTATAGGCTGACAAAGATATTTTCTCTTCTTCTTGGGGTTGTTTTTCCCTTCTGAGTTGATCCCTTTCAAGCCTTCTCCTGGCTTCTTCAATTAATCTGCCAGTAATGTCGGTTAATGTAAGATTATCTTTTGGCAGAACTTCAAGTGAAGTTACATAGTCGTCGTAGCTCTCATCTAAAGAAGACAAAATTATATAAACTTGATGGAGTTCTGTGAAGATAAGTTCTTTTTCATGCAGTTCCTGAAAAATTCTCTTCATAGTGTTTATATGACTCAGCATGTCTCCATTCTTTTGAAGATGTGTTCTAAACAGCTTCCGTGTAAGATTTATATGTGCTCCTACACTGTCTCGAACATAAATCTTCTTTAAATTCTCCCAACATTTCGCAGCTGTTTCTTCTCCACGAATATGGACAAGCTGCTGGTCAGAGAGTGTCAGTCCTATTATACAGAGAGCTTGCTCATTCTTCAGTTGATATTCTTGTATTTTCTGGGCATCATCCTCATCCTCCGGATCCCAAGCATCTACTTCTGTTGGGTTTTGTATTATACTCCACAAACCTTCTCTGCGTAGAAGTAGGCTGCATTTCATAGACCATGAAACATAGTTTGTTCCATCCAGTTTGGATATAAGAGACAAACTTTGTAAATTGACTTGTGCCATCTTTTTCTGGATATTAAACTATAATTAATAAAACACAGCTGTCTGTTTACAGTAATGTGTAACTAAACAAACTCTCACTTTATATATAAGCCTGTTATATCCTGGTTAGTCTGACTGTGCAGCTGGGCCCATAACCAGTGTTAGGGATATACACCCTAGCAGAACGTGCAACGGTAGTCAGTCAGGCAGGCAGATATGTGAGATAAACGTTGTTGTAGTTTACACTCAGTAAAACAGATACAATGTGCTAGTTAAATAGTTTATTCCAGTAAGATTGTTAGCATAGTCAAACAGTCCATATATCATACACTTAGTTCAGTCCGTCTGGGGATTAATCAGTTGCAAAGTCCAGTGTCGGAAAAGAGGTCAGTAAACTTACAAATAATCAGTCCAGTAATATATCTCTTTTTGCAGTAGAGATATGAAGAAAATCAAACCTCTTTTCTTCGTTCAGCAATAGCAGGGAAAACACGCAGTTATCACCATCAATCCATCATTGTCAGCAATCCAGTAAAAGCCAGCAAACAGTGAGCTCTCTTGCTCCCTCTTATGGTGATTTTACAACCGCACCCAAAATACATGTTTTACATTTAAAGTGACACACACAATCATAGTCTATATATATTATTTTACCCAAACTAAGTTAGGTAACCATGTTATTCCTAACAGCTCGCATGCCAGGTAGAGTGAGTGGGCGGGGAGGGGCCAGCCAGTGGAGCGATTTGTCGGTTCTCCAAACTGGGGACAATCGTGTGTGCAGTGTTTGAAAGAAATCATCAGCTGTGCCACCTGGACAGCTAACAAGTGCTGCGCTCGGGTGCGCAGCGCTTGAAAATCCTTGTTTCCTGCTTTTTCAACCTCAGCTGTGCTGCGCAAAGCAGCTGAAGAGGGAAAAGCAGGGAATAAAGGACAGCCTAGAGCCCGGGCAGGCGGGTGGGCCAAACACTGAACTGGTTCAGTGTCAGCTACTCTTCGCAGCTACAGGTTCTATAGAACTGGGCCGAACCGGTAGCATCCCACTCCTGGAGCTAGGTATACCTTAGTCATAGTGGATGACTACACAAGATATGGGTTTTGTTATCTGCTAAAAAGCAAGGCAGAGGTATTGCAACAATTCAAGCAATGGCTAAGACTTGTAGAGCACAGGTATGGCTGTAAAGTATGCCAGTTGCAGACAGACAGGGGAACAGAGTTCGTGTCTGATGGTTTCCAAAGATGGTTGAGGAATTTAGGCATAAGGCATAGACGTACGAATCCGTACTCGCCAGCAGAAAACGAGTGACTGAAAGACGGAATGGAGTATTGCAAACCATGAAAGACTCACTGCTAGCAGATGCAGGAATGAGTAGAATATCCTTGGGGGAAGCCATGAACACAGCAAATTATATAATAAACAGGATGTGGAGTGTTGCTATAAATGAAATTCCATATGTCCTATTGTATGGAAGAAAACCTTCATTGGCTCACCTAAGAACGTTTGGCAGTTATGCCTAGGTGCATAGTCCCAAAGGCACCAGGAGAAAAGGACAGAAAAAGGCCAGGAAGCTTAGGTTTGTTGGTTATGAGCCAGGTTCAAAAGGATATAGGTTCACAGATGGAACCAGAAATGTGGTGATTTCACAGTCTGCTAGTTTTGCAGAACAAAATAATTGGCATAGGGTGCGTGCTAATTCTGAGGTGTTGATGCCAACGCATATCACAAGTTCTCTGGAAGGAGAAGCTTTATAAACCCAACAAAAGAGAGACAGGAAAGCAGGTCAGAAGTAGACATAGAAGAGGATAGACCTGAGGTAAAAAGAGAAGGCACAGAAACGCAGGAACAGATGATACCAAGGAGATCTGAAAGAAGTAATAAAGGTATACCTCCTGATCGGTTCACTGCAAGGGGGGTTAGAGTATATAGTGTTCAGTATGAACCCCATAATTACCAAGAGCTGTTGTCATTGCCCAGAGCAGAACAGGATAAATGGAGGAAGCCGAAGTTAAAGAGATTGTCAGGCAGACAGATAAACCAAACTGAAGAAACTGAGCTAGTGAAAAAAGAAGGTGAAGGTATTCAGCCAAGAGATGGTGAACAGGATGTAATGGAAAGAGTGTACAGAGTCATTAGAAAATAAAATTAAGAGCACTTCCTGTTGGGCGCTGTGTCAGTGCGGAGCTGAGGAGCGGATCGCCGCTCTGAAAGGTTCCAATTTTCGCTAGTTGGTGGCTTTTTGGAGCATGTCGGACCCCAGAGGGGTAGGCAAAAGAAAGGGGAAGACACAGAGGTCTTGGGGAGGTGTCGCAATCCCGGAGACTGGAATAAGAACCCCCTGAAAACCAATGGCAGAAGAGGGAGATCGTGACAACCGTGACGATCGGAACCAGAGACGCAGCAGCCCAGCCGATTAAAAGAAATGAAAAGAGGGAAACAGCAGGCTGAGCGCTGGAAAGGCGCATTTAAAGAAGATTTGCAGAATATTGGTGAAAACTGCAAAGGAAGCTCCGAACTGAGTGGTGTGGTGAAGCGGCGGAGTTTTTGACAGGAGTGCTGACTGAAACAACAGCAGGAGATTTATGCTGACTAATGGAATCGTGAAACCTGAGGAGATGAAGGGTGAGATAACAGCATTTGCTTTGCAAGTGGAGGAGTGAATTATAGAACCTTATTGTCCATTTATTTGAGAAGTGAGGAAAGAAAGAAAAAGAAGTGAAAGTGATTAAGTGGTATAGGAAAACGAAAGGACAATTAAGAGTGTAAAACTTGGGAATGAACTTTTGACGCATTGAAAGATCGGAAGAAAGGACTGGGGAAAAGAAACTTTAATTTGATAAATATTAATAGACAGTCCTGACAATAAATTAAGAAAGATTTATTTAAGGTTCATAAGTGAAACTGTGACTGTGACTGTGCGGGAATAAAAGAACAAAAGAGCAACAAGAAAATACACAAACGGAGAAAGTGACTGTGCAACTTGGAACGAGGACATTTTGAATTAAGAGCTGTTGTAATACAATTAACAACAACAAAAATCTCTGGATCTGATTTAATAGATATTGGTAAGATACAAACCTATTTAAGTGATGTTGGTAGAAAACTAATTTGATAGAGGTAAATATATTAGAAATTTTATTTGTATACAGAATATTGCTTAATACTGATTGAACTTTTTGGATTAATTGAATAATTGTTGGAAAGTGATTCTATAAGCATATGAATTAGATGGTCAAAGAATAATTATATGGTATTATTATTTTCATCTTATTGCTCTACTGATAAACTATACCAATCAAGTTTTGTTTAAAAGTACTATATAAGAAACCTAAGAGACAAAAAAAAAAGAAATTAGACTTACTTACTTCAATTAAATATATATCCTTAAGGAAATAGATAAATTCATATACACTGCTCAAAAAAATAAGGAGAACACAAAAATAAGACATCCTAGATCTGAATGAATGAAATATTCTTATTAAATACTTTGTTCATTACATAGTTGAATGTGCTGACAACAAAATCACAGAAAAATTATCAATGGAAATCAAATTTAGCAACCCATGGAGGTCTGGATTTGGAGTTACACTCAAAGTTAAAGTGGAAAAAAATACTATAGGCTGATCCAACTTTGATGTAATGTCCTTAAAACAAGTCAAAATGAGGCTCAGTAGTGTGTGTGGTCTCCTGAGGGATCTCCTCCCATACCTGGACTAAAGCATCCCCCAACTCCTGGACAGTCTGTGTTGCAATGTGGTGCTGGTAGATGGAGCGAGACATGATGTCCCAGATGTGCTCAATTGGATTCAGGTCTGGGGAACGGGCGGGCCAGTCCATAGCATCAATGCCTTTGTCTTGCAGGAACTGCTGACACACTCCAGCCACATGAGTTCTAGCATTGTCTTGCATTAGGAGGAACCCAGGGCCAACCGCACCAGCATATGGTCTCACACGGGGTGTTGTGGCTCTGAGGTTTGAGCCTGCTTTGTCAGAGGTCGAGGACTTGGTAAATGAGGAAGAGGAGGATTTGGCTCTGAGGTTTGAGCCTGCTTTGCTAGAGGACATAGACTTGGACGGTGAGGAAGGGGAGGATTTGGCTCTGAGGTTTGAGCCTGCTTTGTTAGAGGATTTGGAATTGCCTTCCTCCCCAGGACTGTCCTCCTTGGAAGGATCTTCCCCCCTGATTGTGCCTCAGGTGTCGGCAGATAATCAGGAGAACGTATCAGAGCCTCTGACTGAGGATCAAGCTGAGGAATGCTGGCTTGATGCGAGGCAACGGCGCAGGCAAAAGTGTAAGTTGCAACGTAAAAGGAAAGGACGAATTAGAGACTGAGATGAAGGACTGACACGCCCCACGGAGAATAAAAGTGGGTGTGTTAGTTCTGGATTCTTGTTCGGGACAACGTGTTAATTTGTGAGAGCAGCTCTGACGGATTCTGTGTGTGTGGCGATAGTCTGTGATTTATGTTCTTGCTTTATTATCGGACTTGGCAGACAGCTTGTGTGAGACTGCCAAGGACTTGCCTGGCCAAAGGAATTTAACCCTGTCATTACTGGTCTTGTCTGCTTGTGTATATTCCTTTGGAAACTTGGACTTCTCACTTAGTTGGCACAGGTGAGACATAACACGGGGTCTGAGGACCTCATCTCGGTACCTAATGGCAGTCAGGCTACCTCTGGCGAGCACATGGAGGGCTGTGCGGCCCTCTAAAGAAATGCCACCCCGGTTCCGGTTTGTCAGGCTTCGGAGGCGGCAGGAATTTGCGTTTGTGCGCAATCCCTGCTGTGCTCGCTGCCGGAGTGCCTTTGATCCAATTGGATTGGGAGGCTATACTTATATCCTGTAGGGATAACTGAAGAGAGGGGAGATCCGGGCAGGGGTCTGGGGATATTGCACCCCCCTTCCCCAACCGGCTTAACTCCCTTTTCCAAAGGTGGTGGAGCGACGGTCAGCAATGGCCGCCACAAAGAACCTCTCAGCCGGACAAGTTTTGTGCAGGAGGAAGTGAAGAAAGTGAAAGCTTTTGGCTGAACCAGGACGACAATCAACATCTGAATACCCTGGAACTTTGGCTCTTTAAGTGATATATTGTTTCCCAGAAGATCGTAAAGCTGTGGTGGAAAGGGAAAGCTTTTTTCTCTCCTCACTCTCCTTCCCTACGGAGACAGCAGATGGAAATCGGAAATACCCGCTTTGGCAGCAGAAGGTACTAACTTTGAAAATTAAAGCCAAGGGGACATTAGATTTCTAAACACTGACATTTAAAAATTAAAATCTTTTTGCTTTAAGTGGGAAGGAAGAGAGGTAAATGATTTATACCAAGGTTTGTTGAAGGAGATTGCTTGGAGTTTTATAAGATCAGATTAAATTGCAATAAAACTTCCAAAAATTACCTTGGAATTGTGTAATTGAATTCTACCCCAGGAAGAGAAAGTAGAAGAAAGTGCTAAATGAAACAGACTGTGCTGATTGTGCTGACTTTGATTGCTTGATGACTTTGGGACTTTTGTGAACTATCTTTTGAAAGACTAAGAAAACATTTGGATTGTTTAAAAAAAATTTCACAATGGTATCTGTTGAAGAACTGAAAATGCAATTTGAAAAGTTAAAAGAAGAGGAAGAAGAAGGCAAGGGCTCCTTTGGATCTATTTTTCGCTTCTTAGAAATGGCGATTTCTACTTATCAGGAAATGCAACAAGAAGAAGGCTGGGATGATGAAGAAGAAGCCATCTTTAATGGACATATGATTTTAAATGAGAAAGAAAAGGGTAAAAAGGAAAAGAAAATGGAGAATTTAAGTTCTAAAAAAACAACCAAGAAAGGGAAAAATAAGGTGAAAAATCGATATAATGTCAGAAAGCAACAGAAAAGAGGAATACAACAGAGAGGGGAGACTAAAAGGCTGGAGATTGAGAGGGGGGGGGGTAAAAAGGCTAGATTTGACAAGGAAGGGAGGGAAAAAGTGAAGGGAAGTTATAAAGGCTTAAAACAAGATGCTAATAAACAGTTTTTTTTCAGAGATAAAGGGTAAAATATAATCTAAAAAGAGATTCTGCAAAAGTACATAAGATTGTATTGTAGTATTTGTATTTGAAATAGAGTTAGAAAATTGGAATAACATATGTGTTAATAGAATATTGTAGGGAATGTGTAAAATGTCTAAGATTTAATTAATAGAGTTTAATTAATTAATTTGTTATGGAACATTATTTTTAATATACTATAAGCTCATTATGTTTTATATTTTAAAATGTTATGTAGAATGTACTAAGCAGAATCAGAATAGAAACTATGTATTATTTTAAGTGTTAAATTTGGGGGAAAGATAGAAAGGTGTCATACTTCAACCAGTGATTACAGGAAAAAGTTTGTGTTAAAGAGAAAAGATAAATAGATAATTGAAAAAGAACGGACAAAAGATACAAGTATAATGATTTAAATTGAGATTAAATAAATAAAATAGAATTAAGAGAGTGAAAAGAGGGGAGAAGACATATGGAAAATATAGAATGTTAAATAAGATATGAAATAGTATATAAGGTGAGCATGAATTTGCTGGAGGATGTTGCAGGCAGCAGAACGTTCTCCACGGCATCTCCAGACCCTGTCACGTCTGTCACATGTGCTCAGTGTGAACCTGTTTTCATCTGTGAAGAGCACAGGGCGCCAGTGGCAAATTTTCCAATCTTGGTGTTCTCCGGGAAATGCCAAATGTCCTACACGGTGTTGGGCTGTAAGCACAACCCCCACCTGTGGACGTCGGGTTCTCATACCACCCTCATGGAGTCTGTTTCTGACTGTTTCAGCAGTCACATGTACATTTGTGGCCCACTGGAGGTCATTTTGCAGGGCTCTGGCAGTGCTCCTCCTGTCCCTCCTTGCACAAAGGCAGAGGTAGCGGTCCTGATGCTGGGTTGTTACCCTCCTACGGCCTCCTCCACGTCTCCTGATGTACTGGCCTGTCTCCTGGTAGCGCCTCCATGCTCTGGACACTACACTGACATACACAGCAAACCTTCTTGCCACAGCTCGCATTGATGTGCCATCCTGGATGAGCTGCACTACCTGAGCCACTTGTATGGGTTGTAGACTCCGTCTCATGCTACCACTAGAGTGAAAGCACCGCCAGCATTCAAAAGTGACCAAACCATCAGCCGGAAAGCATAGGAACTGAGAAGTGGTCTGTGGTCACCACCTGCAGAACCACTCCTTTATTGGGGATGTCTTGCTAACTGCCTATGCTTTCCACCTGTTGTCTATTCCATTTGCACAACAGCATGTGAAATTGATCGTCAATCAGTGTTGCTACCTAAGTGGACAGTTTGATTTCACAGAAGTGTGATTGACTTTGAGTTACATTGTGTTGTTTAAGTGTTCCCTTTATTTTTTTGAGCAGTGTATTTAAATGTATTAATGAGCTGGGTGCTTTAACTATTTCATTAATTACGTGATTATATAGGTTTGGTGTTTTCTGGTTAAACATACTGGTATCTCCTTACTTGTATTTATAGTGGATTAACTAAATATATATTGGATTAATATTTAACTCTCTAAACCTTAGAATATTTGACCAGTTAAGAAATAGAAATAATATCTGTCTGGGACTATCTATAATAGAAAACTCTTATTTAACAATACATGTATAAATACGTATACTGTATTTAAAGGAGAAGACAATATAACTCTACTAGGATAGTTGATGGTGGATTGGAGAGAGCTTTTACAAATAGTTAAAATGGCAACAATAACTACAAATGTAAAATCAGGGAAGATTTGTTTAATGAGAAAAGAAAATATGAAATTGAAACAGGACAGACAAAAGTATAAATATAATGATTTGAATTGAGATAATTAAAATAAAATTGAGAAAATTAAGAGAGGAGAAGAACTATGTAGAAAATGTAAAACAGTAATAAGATATGGAATAGAACACAAAAGTGAGCATGAAATTGAGTTTGTGTCTGTATGACGAAGTGTAACACGGGACCATGCTATTTTCAAAAAAAGATGTTTTATTTGTATTATGGTGTTTTTTTTTGGGAAAACCCAAATAAAATTTCAAAAAAAAAAAAAAAAAGAAGGGAGGACTTCAACTCCCAGAATCCCTCAGCTGGCATGCTTTAAGAAGGGATGGACTTCTACTCCCAGAATCCCTCAGCCAGCCTGCTTAAGAAGGAAGGATTTCAACTCCCAGAATCCCTCAGGCGACCTGTTTTGAAAAGGAATGGACTCCAACTCCCAGAATCCCCCAACTGGCATGCTTAAGAAGGGAGGACTTCAACTCGCAGAATCCCTCAGCTGGACAACTTTGAGAAGGGATGGCCTCCAACTGCCAGAATCCCTCAACCGGCCAGCTTTAAGGAGGGACGGACTCCAATTCTCAGAATCCCTCAGCCGGCCTGCTCAAGACGGGAAGACTCCAACTCCCGGAATCCCTCAGCCGGCCTGCTTAAGAAGGAATGGACTCCAACTCCCAGAATCTCCCAGGCAGCATGCTTAAGAAGGGAGGTCTCAAACTCACAGAATCCCTAAACCGGCAAGCTTTTGTGGAAAGGGAACTTTACGAGGACAGTGGTGTCACCCAAGCAGGAAAAGCCCAAAGGGAACATCAGGCCAGCCATAAAACAAACTTGCATAGGAAAAGGAATCAAATAAAAGGTATTAAAGAAGCCCCTTAGACAAAAGCCCAAATAATTAAGAAAACTAGGGAAACAAGAAAAGAAAACCCTTACAAACACAAGACATGCCAAATCAGCAAAACAAACAGACAAAAGACACAAAATATATCACAAAGGAGACAGACAGGAGATTGCTACAAAACAAATATAAGAAACCATTAAGCTAAAAGAGATTAGGATGAAACCGATAATACAATCAAACCATCCCGCAAAGTTTGCCTTCCGCACCTCGCGGAGTTTACCCTCCGGTGGAAATCAAGACAACCCCTGACAGGATTTAAAACATTAAGAAATACAAACACAAGCACTCACACACAAAAGGAGAAAAAAGGTATAAAAATCAGGGACTTACCATACGAAGCTAGCTAGCCCAGAAACGCAGCCTCCTCGCTATCTCTCGCCTTCCTGAAAAATAAAAAAGATCCGGCTTTCAAGCAGTTGTCCATATCCTTGCGCCAGAGCTCTCCCAGCGGGAAAATTCGAATCCTCGGAAGAAAGGCATTTTGACAGCCTTTCAACACTTTAAGAGGGGATGGACTCCAACTCCCTGGTTCCCTCAGCTAGCCTGATTTAAGAAGGGAAGACTTCAACTCCCAGAATCCCTCAGCTGGCATGCTTCCAGGAAGGAGGACTCCAACTCCCAGAAAACCTCAGCCAGCCTGCTTTAATAAGGAATGCACTCCAACTCGCAGAATCCCTCAGCTGGACAACTTTAAGAAGGGATGGACTCCAACTCCCAGAATCTCTCAGCCGTCCTGCTATAAGGAGGGAAGGACTCCTACTCCCAGAATCCCTCAGACTGCATGCTTCAAGAAGGGAGGACTCCAACTCCCAGAATCCCTCAGCCAGCCTGCTTTAAGAAGGAATGGACTCCAACTCCCAGAATCCCCCAGC